>JACEGR010001024.1:0-195440 GCA_014170235.1 Listronotus bonariensis
GTCTGCGAATTTACAAAATCAAAAACAAATGATCCTTTAATGTGCGAATACTAAAGTTTTTCCCGTTATTTCAAACATACTTTACTGTACATTTTCCCACTTTCCAGATGAATTTTGACTAAGACATTCTCTCAGTAAAAAGCCAGGTCATTGTCGGCCGAGAATCTTAACCTTTTCGTTTCATTTTCACCTGCAACATTTATCCCAAAATAAAAAAGCAAGGCTTTATCAAAGATTGGTCGTTTAGACCCTTACTCTGTGGCTCTATTACCAAAATGTTTGTAGAAATCGTCAAAATATATAATATAGCCTTAGAAAATAAACAAAGAAAAAATATTGTGCGCATGGCAATCTCATATTCGCTCATTCTAAATCAATGTAGTATACATTATAATAATTTTATTTCTCTTAACACATACCGCGTACAGTTTTTTTCTAAAAGTTTCATTTTCTCAGAAGATCTTGGGCAATTTGCTGTTTGAAATTAGTTTTCACAGTAAATTGAAAGAAACTGCAAATGTGCAGTTGGGAAAACTAAGAAACAACTTGAAATAGTGTCTGGCTTAAAATTGCTTTCTGGTATTTTTAGTTTTCATTTACTGAAAATATACCTACTAGCACATGTGAACGAACGGTCTTAAATATTCTTATTTTCATAGAGTTGGAGCAACCGGAAAATTTTCCATTATTACTTGTAAAAGTATATTACAGGGGATTGCAACGAAATTCAGAAACGTGTTTCTTCAAAACATACTGTATAGTAAGAACATTTTAAAAGCGCAAATTCGGTACCCTTTGAAAATAATACAAAAAACGTAAAAAAGGCCGCCTGCAATCGGACTATTTTATACAAAGGCGCCGCTATCCTTTACAGCGACGCGCCGATACACTATGGGATAGAAATCCATTATTTTGGCCAAAAAGCAACTTTGAAATTTTAATGGCTCATGCTGTGTATTTCAAAGTAGATACTCCAAAATACATGTACGCAAAATTATAAAAGGATATGACGACTTCTATTGGGGTAATAAGAAACTTGAAAATGTATTTTAAGTAAACATAAATATACAGCATTTAATCTACTTAGTTTATTATTAGCCTTGTTTACTAAAAAAGTAAAAGAGTTTAAATAATAAGAGCTATTGTTGTGTTTCCGATGCAGTCTCGCAAGTCTCGCTACTTCTGTAAAGATTTTTTTACCTTTTTCTTTATCAGTTTTTGTACTTACAATTGCCTTCCTACTTTTTGCTACTTCTGAGTGTAAGGACAGATACAAGATTTTTTTATAATTTACAAGGTTTTCCATTTTAAAATTTAATATGTTTTGTCCTACACTGTATATCCTAAAGATAAAAGCATTCTGATGAAAGATATGGATTCTACAGAATCTACCCAACAAAACAGTGTTTTTATTTATTTTATACGTTAAAAAATAAAAAAGTTGGGAAGATGTATCTCTATTACGCTTCTAAGAATAATTTAAAATTATTTTTCAGATTTGATGGTCATATTTCCGAAACTAATTGAGATAGACACATCAAATGTAGTATTTTTTAAAGCATTTTAAAAGATTTTTTGGTGGTGATATAATATTCAGGGTATTCCATTTAAAAAAATCATACCTATTGTCGTACCCTGTATATCATATGAGATAATAATCATCGGATTACTGATTAGAATACTACCGAATTAACCAAACAAGCTGACATTTTAGTTTATTTTGTACAATAAAAAAATAATAATGTTAAGGGGGTGTAAATTTATAATAACATATAATAAGTTTTAGGTTTCCAAAAAGCATTTGTAATAATTTATAATATTTTTCCAGCAAAAAGCACCTCATTTTAAGTTAGATTGGTAAGTTTCAGAATTTTGACCAAAAATTAATTTCTATCCCATAGTGCGATGACCAGCTGCATCAACCGGCATATCATAAAAGAAATATAGCAAAGGCGGCCGCGAAGACAAGCATGCCGATTTATTTGCTTTAAACTTTTTGTGATTTTTTTCTTATCAAAGAGCACCGAATTTACATTTTTAAACTAGTTCCTTCTATATACAATTGTTTTTATAAATTTTTGCGCCCTACTTAGTTTATAATCTAAGACTTGAAAGTATTGGACACACGGGGAGCGGTCCATAAGTACTTAGCCTTACCACCGAATGGCGCAACTATCAAAGAATAATCTACTATCGTCTAGAATATCCTCGTAGACGGCTGCTGTCAAAATTTCAGTCGAGTCGACTCCTATTTTTGTTTCAACCGCGTGTGAAAATGGACGTGTCACCGGATTTAGAGAAATGGAAAAAGCAATATCGGTCGGTGATTTGATTCTGTATTTAAAGAACTCTTGGATGCGGTGTACGGTCACTTTCTCCTGGGATATGGCGGCTGCCAAAAATTGTTTAACCAGTTTCAACGTGGTCGCACATCCACGTCCAGGAGCCCAAAACGGCTACCACAAAGGATAAAGTAACACAAATTCATAATCTGATATTGGCAGACTGTTGATTGAATGTGGGCGATATTTGAGATAGGCACCTCAAAAGACCGGTGTGGGGCATAATCTACAAGTTGGGTATCAGCTCGTTCACACGACATAGTACACGGTACGGGAATTTAATCGAAACGATATTTTAAACGAATCGGGTGCTGTGTATACACGATGCGATATAATCTGTTTAAATGCAAATGCGATAATACACTTCTTGACAGTTGTTTTCGACATTTTTTCGATGTTTTTTTTTTTGTTGTATTGTAGCGTAGACGTCCTTAAAGGCGAGTAAATGGGAGATACTGGAAGCGTCTTTTACCAAAAATCTGCTTTTTCT
Organism: Listronotus bonariensis; assembly: GCA_014170235.1. Lineage (NCBI taxonomy): Eukaryota > Metazoa > Arthropoda > Insecta > Coleoptera > Curculionidae > Listronotus > Listronotus bonariensis. The sequence continues at coordinate 2,833 of JACEGR010001024.1, forward strand.
GTTTTATACCTTCCAAATTTTCGCTTAATAGAGAACATATCTTTCTCCATGCTAACGCTTTTGCATATTTGTATTTATGTACAGGGTGTTTCCTAACTACAATACGAAATTTAACGAAGTGCTTTTATGTCTTTTTATGAAAAAAGTTTCTATAAACATATGTCAAGAATGCTTCCATTCTGAGATACAGAGCGTTAAGGTTTTCAGAAAAGTCGGTATCTTTTAAATATCTTAGGAAACCTTTAACCGATTTGAATAAAAAAATTTAACCGATTTGGATAAAATTTAAGTAACAATAGGCAAAGCTTTACAAGCGCCTTATTAAATTAAATAGGTGTCTCGAGTTTTATTCCAATGGGTTGAAGGGTTCCTAAGATATTTAAAAAGTACCGACTTTTTTGGAAACTTTAACGCCCTGTATCTCAGAATGAAAGCAGTCTTGACATATGTTTAAAGGAACTTTTTTTTCATAAAAAGACAGTTTAAATTTCTGTACCGTAGATAGGAAACACCCTGTATATCAAGTGTTTTTTTTATAAACCGGGTCTTGCTTCCACTAAACTTATCAACAAACCCCGTATTTATTTCCTTCATTGCAAATAAAATTACATACCTAAATATAACTAACGTTCGGGAAAATAATCGAATCACGTCTGGACATGAAATTCCTATAAAATTGTCAATATACATATAAATGCCACTGACAACCGATTCGGTTTTTCCCCGAATTGCCGCATACGGTTTCTAGTAGGGCTGGCAACCGAAACCGGTTTTTCGGTTAACCGGTTTTCGGTTAACCGCGGTTTTGGCCAAAACCGGTTTCGAATACCGGTTTTCGAATATCGGTAAACCGGTTTTAAAAAAGCGATTTTCAAATACCGGTTTTTCGGATAATCGGTTTTCGAATACCGGTTTTTGGATAATCGGACCAAAATCGAAAAGCGGTTCTTCGAATATCAATGAATAGGTTTTTGGTTGATTGCGGTTTATATCTAAAAAAAGAAAAACCGTTCATTTTGTAAAATCGGATATTGGTTGACAGATTATACAGGGTGGTTCATTTAACCTTAGACAGGCAAATAACCAGAAAACGGCGCATTTTAGAAGAAAATGTTTCTATTAAGAATTGTTTGAAATAAAGGGGTAAATTTAATGGTATTATGTTTTGAGAACCGTTTTCGGTTTTCGGTTTTAAAGACCGTTTTCGGTTTTAAAAACCGATTTCGGCGTAACGGTTTTAAAAACCGGTTTCGGTTTTTCGATTTTAAAAACCAGTTTTGGTTTTTCGGTTTTAAAACCGGTTTTTAAAACCAGTTTTTAAATATTCGGTTAACCGGTTTTAACCGAAACGAAATTTTTAAAAACCGGTTCACCGGTTTTATTTTTTCCGGTTTTTGCCAGACCTAGTTTCTAGTGGCGAGAACCAAATGCAAGTTTAAACGAAACGGTTGTTTTCTCGCGAACGGAGGATAATCGCATGGTGTGAATATGCAGCTTTAAAATATTGCGCACTGCGAGATTTAGTACTTTTATGGAATCGATGAAATGCCCGAAACCGTACCGTGTGAATGGGCTGTTACTCTTTGTAAAGCTGTGGAGAGGTTTTCTTTCGTAACTGTAATTAAAATTTGTTTAAATTCTTTTGGGTAAAATATTATCCAATCAATTTAATTATTTTGCTTTTTTACCTGTGAAAATTTATAAAATAAATTAACTCTCCAAGGTTATGAGACTTGGAGCCTTATTTTTAAATAAATTAAGCTTAAGTTTCTAATGTAAAAAGTAATTGCTGACATATTTAAAATTATAAAACGAGACATAAGTGAGACAAGTGTTTGTATTTTTTAACTTAACCCAGATAAAATCCCGATTAACCAGAACTCACTCATTATCAGGTTAACTAGGACCGGCCACTGGCACTGTGGGTTCGGAGGCGCTTATGGGCTGCCGTCCTCCGACAGGGCTCAAAGATAAATTGAAGGTTATCGTAACAGAGAAGCCTAACTTATTTACATTACAAAGGAGGCCAGAAAGTATTTTTTATACCAAAAGATTAACAACAATCGTAAAAATTATTACGATAATCAAAGATCCCAAAATGAAATTTCGGCGAACTTTGTGACGACACTGCGCATGATGGGTGGCTGGTTGTAGGGAGCAACCAACACCCGCTAACAGACGTTACTGCAAACTTCGAAAAAATCGCCCAGTGCTGTCCAAAGTGGTCGCCCACATACTTAGGGACACGTCTTTCGTGCGAACTTTGGGTCGACCCCGCGCTGTATGCTGAAGAGTGTGGGTTGTTAACGGGGTATTGGGTGTAGCTACCGCCATATTAGCCGTATCAATGATACGGGGCCCCCAGGCTATAGGGAGCCCCAAATGTGTGTAAGCAAAAATTAGTGGTAGAAAACTGTAAAATTGTCGGTTAAATTGGAAAAATGGGGCCATTTTTTTGATATGAACAAAAAAATGCTGAAATAAGAAAAACATTTTTTTTGGAAGGTGAAAGGCGACCTTTTTTTGGTCTTCAAATTTTTTTTTTTTTGGGCCCCCAAGTCATTTTGATACGGGGCACCACCAACTGCGTTAGTAAAGAGTAATGCAACTTTTAAATATGAATAAAACTGCTAAAACTACATTTGCCAAATTTAGTATCTCAAGTGTTTTGGACATGCGGAATTGAATGGTAATATCGGCACTGTTCCCACATTTCTCAGTTTAGTGCTACACGAATTTTATTTTTATTATTATTATTTTTTTAAATATAATACCCCATTTATTTTTATTGCATTAATTTGGGCGGATGAAATTTTTAAGTTTTTAAATTTTCAATTATTTTTTCTTTACAGTCAATATAGGTAGAGAACATTACACGCGATATGTGTTTAGAATGACCTAAAATATTAAAAATTTAATAATATACGGGATGTCGTGTGTGTATAAAATAAGAAAGTTGGTATTGGCCGCAGTTCTATGGTTTACGTTGTATACGAGTATAATATATATATATATATATATATATATATATATATATATATATATATATATATATATATATATATATATATATATATATATATATATATCAAAAATTTTTAGAATTTCCATAACAAAAAGAGCTAAAAAATTTTAATTTTTAAACCTAAATAATAGTTAATTTTAAATTTTTATATTTTAATTTTATCTTGACAACGGTGGCAGACTTGCCACCGAAACGTCGATTTTTAGTTTTTTATTTACTTATTTTTAATTTTTGGTTTTTAATATAACTTGGCGTGTACCCCAAAAAATTAACATTTAACTATCTTATTTCCTGAACTTAAAATATCAAAAAGGTTTTTAACGTCTTTTTATTGCAGTGGAAAGCTCACGAAGGCCTTGTGCTGTGTCTAGCATGGAGTAATGCATCTGATACTATTGTTTCTGGAGGTGAAGATTGCAAATACAGAGTGTGGGATAGCCAAGGGAGACCCATGTTTTCAAGTGTTCATCATGACCACCCCATTACTTCCATTGCATGGGCACCTGCTGGTGACCTTTTTGCTGTGGGATCTTATAATACTTTAAGGTTATGTGATTATTCTGGGGTAAGACTTAGTTACATTTATTAAGTCCAAGAAAAAAATATACACAACATCCCTATACGGTCCAACTGGACAGGCCCCGAACTTCCCACTTTGTCCGTTCTTTTATTCTTAGAGTTTCTAGAATTGGGGGAAGGCAAAGGGAAAAAGTAATAAAACGTGTTTATACAGTTATTTCAATCTTAGTTGTTTTACAGTTGCAAGTTTTCTCAGATTAAAAAAAATATATCTGCTGTTTAATTAGACATTAATTTTAAAGTTTTACTTACTTTCATAAACATAATCGGAGAATACAGTGTCGCAGATTCTTATATAGAGCAAGAAAATTTAATCGTTGTGATAAGCGAGGTGCCCCATTCCATTCTGGCAGCTTATCTTAAGAAAAAAGTTTTGTCTTGTAAATATACATTTTAGAGTCGCAATAAACGTAAAGTTGACGTAAACGTGTATCTAGATTTATTACGAAACGTTAGAGAGGGAAATCAACTCCTAAAAGTACAGTCCACTCAATTAAAATCCAACACAGTCATACATAGGTTCTCATTAATAAATTAATGGCATCACAAAAATTGTAAAAGATTTAATACAATCTTTAAAATTACATTTTAGTGGTCAAGATCACTGGAGAAACCTAAATCAGGAAGTATTTATAAAATGTCATGGTCAAGTGATGGCACGCAACTAGCAGGAGCATGCGCAAATGGACAGATATTATTTGCCCATGTGGTGGGACGTTATGCTCATTATCTTAATTTTAGGTATCTAAGAATATGTTTTTTTATTTTATTATTTAAGGCGTTAAAAACTAGAGCAGACCATCCCACAAATAACTTACTGTTCGCCCAGCGAGTCTAGCTCGATCAAAAAAATGCGTTCAAAAATGTGTTGGTTTTAAGAATTTTCCAGTTTTTTATCCTAATAATCCTAATTTATTTTACACTACTTTATTTTAACATTTAATATTTGATTAAGATACCTGTTTTAATTTTGTTATTGTCGTTATTTTGGATTCCTTAAAGTGATTTTATTTTATCGCATATTACATCATTTTCTTAAAAGAATCAAATATGATAATAACTAATAGTTAAATATGTATATCGTCCCAACCTATCCCTACACTTTCAGTAGTTTGGCAACTAGGCCTTTCTGCGAATAGAAAGGCTTTACAGATTGGTGGCTGTCGAGACGAGCCTCCAAAGAATCGTCGAATGATATTCGAGGATGTCGATTTCATTCCCCTGTTCCTTCAGGCGTCCTAGTTCCACACTCGGTGGGCGAACAGTACTTTAACACGAAATTTTCCATAGGCAAATTTCTATTTATCAAGATTAATACAAGATAGTAGTAGCTCACTAAATTCACTTTTGTCCTGATAAATAAGTTTTATTGCTATTAAAAATGCGTATTAAAGCACATTTTTAAATTTATGGGATGGTCTGCTCTAGTTCTTAATGCCTCATTTAATGCCACTAGTGATTTAAAGTTCATACACTTTTTTAGTGCATCCGTTAATGAAAGAAAAATGGTAACAGTAAAAAATGTTCTAGATGATACTGTAGAGTACTTAGAGTTGCCCGAAAGAGTTATCCAGATGGTCCTCAGATACTTACATCTAGTGATAACTACACCAACACAGTGTTATATTTACAGCACAACTAACTGGAATACCCCATTTATATTTGATTTAAAGGATGGATCTGTTATTCATTTGGAGTTAGCTGAAAAGTAAGTATTTTTTTAATTAGTTAAAAAAGATATATCAAATTTGTTTAAAATATAGACAAGCTGTACTAAAGAATATATTTAATTATACCTGAAAGGATAATAAAAATTCAAATAGGATATAAAGTTTCTACAAACTCGACCTAAAAAAATTAATGGTACTTTATGCAAAGCCCCCTTATAGAAATGGTTTTCACTAAATATAAATTATATAATATTTAATTTACATATATTTTTAGTTTTATAAGGTTAGTTAAGTAGTAGTACAGAAAATGAAGCATTTCACCTGGCGAGTTTTTGGTCCTGCATGGATCAACTTGAAATTTTAACAGAAGGTAGGAAATAGCCCAAGGATCAAAACCTATATCAAACCGAAGGGCGGCAAAATTCTGGGGGTGAAAACTTGTAATTACATTTTAACAACAGGAATGGATGAAGAAAGTTATTCTAAGCATTTTTTTTTCGTAAAACTAATAATTTCCGAGTTATTTGTGATTGAAAGTAATAATTTTTCTACAAAAATCGACGTTTTTAATGGAGTTTTCGTGAACAACTCAAAAGCTATACATTTTATTAAAATAACTGTGAAAAACCAAAATTGTAGGTTTTAAAAGTACAAACAAAATTGTTATATTATAATTTTTCCACGACCAATATGAACCAAGATACGTCGTGTTAACGGATAGCTTTTTTCCTTTAAATGTGAAATTTGATAGATTTAAAGTCAAATAACGGGAAAATGCTGCATATTGTGGGAAAAAGTCTTAAAATCTTTTTTAAATTACCTATTTAAACCGTTTTTTTTAGAGAAAGAAGTTTCTGGAAATAAAATTGAGTTATGATAAAAATAAGGTCAGTATCTAATTTTTTCTGCGAAAAAATCATTTAAGACAACCCCCTATACCTACCTCCTAATTATAATTGACCTTAATTATTTTGCGCATCTCTTTATACATGAATTAATAATACGTCTAAGAAGTTTGATTATTTTTAAATGCGTAATTTCAGGAAGATTTTAACTTAAAGTTAAAAAACTATTTTTTACAATTTCATATTCGTTCACTCGTTTTTCTAAATAACTCCAAAAATACTAAAGATAAGAAAAAAGCAAAACCGTCAGTTTTTTCGTCAAAAAAATTTTCAATCGCAAATAACTTGAAAAGTATTAGTGTTATGGAAAAAATGTCAATTCTTTGGTAAGAATAACTTATTTAATTGATTTATGTGGGAAAATTTAATAAAAAATGTCCACCCCTAGAAGGGTTACAACCAACCCCAGGGTTTTGGCGCCCTTTGGTTCAATATATTTTTTGATCCTTGGGCTATTCCCTATCTTCTGTTAAATTTTCAAGTCAGTCCATACAGGACCAAAGAATTGCCAGATTTTACCTTTTTTGAGCTTCATTTCCCGTAGTATAGTATCATATTTACTTTCCAAAAATTTAAAAAACTTTATTCAAGGGCATCTGACATTAGTTAGTCTTGAACATATTACACCATTGTTTTCGATTATAAGGATAATCCATTTCTGTACTATATTATATTTCTTAGTTTTTTATATAAAGGGATCAGTAGCAGAAAAACATACTCAAAATATTTAAAACTACTATACAGAATGTCTCTAAAAGCCGCGGAAAAATACCACCACAAATTCCTGAGGCTAACATATGACGATCTAATCTAATTTTACTTAATCCAAAAAGGTTTAATATCGAAGATACAGAATTTCAGAAAGCCAACGTAATTTTAGTGTTTTATAAATAATTTTCTTAGTAATTGTTGTATTGTCTCAATATTCGGCTAGCGAAGGTGATGTGGACTAAACTGTATGAATTTACTCTCAATTTTATTGTGTACTTCAGCATCTTGCACCCATTTAAAACAAAATATCTTTTAGAGCCACTCAGTTCCTAACTTTTAGATAATAAAAACTTATTTTTTAACATATTTTGCCTGTTAATTTAAGAAGTCATTTTTGGGATATCTGGATACTAAAAACACTGTGTATGGCCAGGTCTAAACTGTCCGAAAGTGTTTTTTTTACCTTACAAAACCCCTTTAGCCGAATAATGTGACAATAATTCAATTTTTAACAAAACTATTTTTAAAAACTAAAACCAGATTAAATTTTTGACACTTTGTTTCTTCAAAATTATCCACTTTTGGATTAAGGTAAGTTGGGTTAGATGGTCATATTTTAGCTTTAGGAATTTGTGGTAGAAATGTTTTCGCACCTTTTATAGACACCCTGTATAGATAAACCTTGAATACGTAGAGCAGCTTTAATATCTTACTATTTTTCTCTTACAATTTTAAAACATCTATCAAATCCTAAATACTTTGCATTTATACTTTCATAGTAGGTAATTAAAAATGATTTTCCAACCTTTTACTATTTAAACAAACGCTATTTCCAAAAACTTTTTTAAACACACTTCTTATGGGTATAAAAACACATTTAAGGCATATGATCCTAATTGAAAAAATGCAATCGGACTGTATAATTATCAAGGCAAGCTGATTGGGCAACCAAGATGGCCAAACATGAGACTTGATTATTTGAGAGCTCCACTAATATCACTATCAAACGATACCTTATGTGTAAGACATGTCAATGATTCAAAAGGTAAGCTTTAACCAGTTTAGTTAGATGCATAGATCGAGTATTAAATTTTATTATTTTTTTTGGCCGAAAACAGATTTTTATTAAACTGTGTACCTTAGGAGTTCCTCCTGAAATAATTTGAAGAAACCGATTGTCACTCCACTGATTATTTTTAAAACTTTGTTAGATAGTGTAACAAACCCAGCGTTGTTCTTACAATATCCCCAAACGCAATTATTGATTTGTACGCACACCGGTAGCTGCAAGAAATTATTCTTAATGTGAATTTTTACATTTCATACCATAGTCTATAATAACGGGTGTTTCTCACAGGTAGTTCGCCCCTATAACTCTTTTTACATTCTGAGATAGAAAAATGAAATTTAGTATATCGACATCTGACATAATTATAACCTGTTTGATCTATTTAGTTGTTTGCTATTACTTCCGGTTTAACCAAAAATGACTCCTATTTTCAATTTTTAAATGACATCATCGGTAAATTTTATCATATTTCGAAGAAATACGACATTCTGAATACAATGACACCCATATGTAATTTTTTACAATTCTGCTTTTAAGAATGATTTTTTTTTAAAATTTAATCTAGAGTGCCATGATAAGGCTAAAAAATGGTTAATTTTAAGTCAAGTGGCCATTAATAAATATATTTGATCGTCTTTTGTTTTACTACATCTCCAGAAGGAGTAAAAGTTTGAAATATTCATTTTTTTGGTCATAACTCCTTTTTTAATGAAACAAGGGTGACTCGTAAGCTTATCCTCAAAAGAGCATCTTATTTTTAAACAATTTGGTATATGATATTTTGGAAAAGGTTTTCTCAAAAATAAGCAAATAATAAAAAAATATCCCCGGTAAAACGCTATTCGCCTTCGATAAATATTTAGGTTAAGTATAACGCAGTTTTTTATCTCAATATTTATTATAATTTAAACGTCTCCATTTTCTCAAATTAACAAAAGAATTAAAAAAAAACCGTAAAAGAATGATCAAACCTATGTCTAGTCATGCATTTTTATGTATCATCTTTAAATAAGGCCCATCTGGCGAAATGGCGAAAAATTTAGGTCAAACAACTGAATAAGTTTTTCCTAGCTGTCTTGCTTTTTTATTCGTCTATCATCTACGATACTACAACCTAAGAATATGGTATTCTTTGCTACAACTATACCAATAGCATTTAGCCGTAAAATTGTTTGTTTATTAATGTTTTTTGGCAAAAAGTCTTTTCAAAAATGTTATGTATGTGGTACCAAATTCTTTAAAATAAAATGCTCTTTTAGGGTATGCTGAGCCACCCTCATTCTATTTGAACAAAAGAACTTAAGACCATAAATATAATTTTTTTAACTTTTACTACGTCTAAAGGAATATGATCAAATCTATTTTTTCAGCCTAATCACGGCACTGCAGTGGCGGCGACTACGTGGGTGCACGGGGGCAATGGCACCGAAATAGGTAAAATATACGGGTGCAATGCACTCATAGGTGTAATGAGTATGAGTTTTTTTTGGTCTTCAAGTTTTTGCTGGGTAAGAATACTATTGGAAAAATGTTTGTACGAAAGTAGGGTGAAGGTGGGGTGGTGACCTTTTTTTTTTCCTCAGCCGCGCCTGCGAAACTGTTAATTTAACTTTTTAAAAATTAATTTTTTCAAGCAGAAATGATAAAAAATTACTTATGGGGTGTCATTGTATTTAAAATGTTGTATTCTGTCCAAATATGATCAAATTCACCGGTGGTGCCATTTAAAAATTGATAGCAGGAGTCATTTCCGGTAAAACCGGAAGTGATAAAAAACAACTGAATAGATTCACGAGTGGATAATTATGTGAAATATCTATATATCAAATTTAATTTTTCTATCTCAAAAGTTATAGGAAGAAAACCACCTGTGAAAAACAAACGGTATAATAAAATTACAGTTTATTTTTAACATAATACGATTTTCTACTTTGCCAAAAACAGTACCAGGTTTTAAAACTATTACATTCAAATCGTTGTTTTATGTGTGGGTGGGTTGGCATGAAAAAAATTAACGTTTTTAGGCTTACCTTAAAAATGTATACTAATCTTTTTTATTATTATTTCAGCCGTACATATCATAGAGTTAGGAAATAACAGAAATACAAATGAAACAACTACAGCTATCCAGCATACTTCGCCCATTATTCAAATTGCTCTAAATCAACAAGGACCGCCGTCAGGAAGAATTTTAGCGTTACTTGACAAATCACGTGATTTATTTATTGTTCAACTTAAAAGCTCATCCAAAAGTTTTTCCAAACTTGGTAAATATAGTATATTTCCTAACTAGTGCAACTTTTTCGCTCGCGATTGCAATTGACCGAACGACGCGTAGCCGAGTTCGGACAAGCAGTAAAGTGCGGAAAAGGCAGTTTCGGCACATGTTAGGAAGGCTATTTTTCCTACGAGCGTAAGGAAAACATAAAAACAAAATTTTATTATTTTTTAATTTTAACACAATACTACCTAATACGTATACGGTACTTCTACTTATTATTTTTGTTGGTAAATGTATAAAAATCGTTCATTGCGACTCGTTAATATTAGCACAAAGGTTCCAAATTTTTGTTCTTTCCGCACTAGTACGGAAAAGTAGTGGGAACTTTTTCGCACGCGAGTAGTAAAATAATTTTATAATACCAAATCTAAAGACTAACAAGACCAACTATGTGTACTCTAAAAATGAAGTAGTTAAATAGTAAAATATCACAATTATTTTAGTTATGTGTTTGAAATAAAGAAAATATATGTTTTACAGAGTGTAAGGGAAATAATATTCGTAACTTTAAGAGGTAATTTCGAGCCGAAAATTAAACGTTTTCAAGAAAATTTAGTCGTAAATAATTAAATTTTCTGAAACATTTGTCAACGGTGCAACACAACCGCGATGCAAGCACACGAGGACCGTAATGCTGCAACCAAACTTGCAACAATTCGCCGCACCGAATAGCGCGCCACATAGCGCGGACGTGGACGTGGACGGAATTCACATCGTTCCAAGGGCTTGGGGGAATGATTCCGCGGTGATTCAGAGCTTGTCGGTTTTTACATCAAAGAAGCACGCAAATAGGTTGGTTTGTTTGGACGGATGTTTGGTGAAGTGTTGCAAGTCTGGACGCAGCTTAACTAAATCATCGAATTGTTTACGCTGGCATGATATTTGAGGAGCTCAAAATCAAAATGCATTTTTGATAATTGATAAAAACAATTTTTAGAATACCTAACAACTTTTACTGCGTGATTTCTATTTATAAAATAAATTTTAAAGTTTTATTTAGAAATATGTTATGTTTATACAGACTGTCCACGGATGGGGTTTACCAGAGAACAAATGGACAAAAAATCATTTTTTGAAAAAATTTTATACTTGACAAATATTTTTGCTTGAAAAAATATGATTCACGAAGAGAAAATGTTGTTTTTGTATACAAAGTTCACAAACACTTGAAAAACATAATTTTTCTTCAGAGTAAATTACCTTAATTTGTCATTTTTAAGCAAAATGTCATTAAGAAAATGTATTTAAAATAATGTTTGCAATTGATAAATAATAAGACAAAATTTTATTGAACTTTATAATTTGGGATCCTTAATCAATTCTAAAACCGTTTTCAAATTAACATTTTGCTGAATTATTAAAAATAAAGGCAGTTTTGTCTTGGCCAGTTTTCAAATTTTTGTAGTTTTTGGAGCCCCTGTATAAAACAAAACAAATTTCCCAACGTGAATCTTGTTTTTTAGAAACAAAGCATTCCTATTGTAAAGTCCAGCCGTGGCCATACTGTATACGCTTCATTTATTAACTATTTTTCTACAGGACGAAAAATTGATTCATTTAAATGGAATGCAACAAATAATATATTAGCAGCAATACAAGATGCGCAACTGATTGTCTGGTATTGCCCCACAGCCTCGTTTAATTCCAAGCTGTTACATCTTTGTTCTTTGCAATATGACTCTCCTGAATTGGGAAGAAACCCCGAATAAACGATTTCGTGGGTAATTCTGTATCCATTAGAAGAGCGGATGGATCTTTAATTAACGTGCCGATATCGCCTTTTCCTGAATTGATTCATAAGTAAGACTATCAAAAATCCATTAGCTAGGTATTAATTTGGGATTTTTCTAAAAATATTTGGTGTATTTCAATTACCTTGTTTGTTTTCGAAACAAAATCTTTTATTTGATTAATGTTACCATTATACAGAGTGTTTCTAAAAAATGTGGACAAAGTGATACCACATTCCCTGAGGCTAAAATATGACGATTTAACCCAACTTACCTTAGTCCAAGAGTGGATGATTTCGGAGATACAAGATGTTAAAAAATTATTCTGGGTTTGGTTTTTTATAAATACTTTTGTTAATATTAGATGTATTATCACAATTTTTGGTTAGAGGGAGTTTTGAAAGGTGAGAAATTAGAATCTGCCAACAATGACATTGTAAACTCTTAAGGGCGCCTCCTGCAGAATCTTAAACAAATTAGAAACGAAATAACTCTTTCAAGCCACTTAGCAAGTAACTTTTAAATAAAAATTATTTTCTTTTATACATTTTTTCATAAAAAAGGTATACTTAATAAAGGTTCATTTGAGCAACCGATTTTCAAATATCTGGATTTAAAAAATCACTTTCTAAATGACTTGGTCTTAGCTATACAGGATATTTTAGACTTAGATGCTAATCTTTTAGAGAGTAAAACCTTGGGTGATTTTAAGCACAAAAATTTTAATAAACCTATGTCCTAAATGTCTAAACTTTTGAGTTACAGAGTGATAAAGAGCTTATTTTTTTAAAACTTTACAACCATGTATTTCGAAAGTTAAGACATTTAAGACATGGGTATATTTCTACTTTTCTTTTAAAATCAGCAAATAATTCACACTCGTAAAGATTAGCATCTTGTTTAACACCCTGTATAGTTTAGACCAAGCCATTCAGAAAGTTATTTTTTAAAATCCAGATATCTTAAAAACGGTTGCTTAAATTAACTTTTATGAAGTATACCTCTTTTATATCTTTATATTATATATTATCTAAATCATATACAAAGCAGCTCAGAAAATTTATTTCGGTTTTAATTAGTGCAAGATAACTCAGGTGGTGCCCTCTAGAGTTTACATTAAAATTGATGGCATATTCTAATTTCTTACCTTCCAAAACTCTTGCTAGTCGAATATTGTGACAATACATCTATTATTAACAAAATAATTTATAAAATAATTAAATCGAAAATATCTCAGAAACTTGAATTAGTGTAAGTTGGGTTAAAACGCCTTGTTTTAGCCTCGGGACTTTGTGGTAGCATTTTTCCCGCACCTTTTAGATACACCCTGTAACAGGGTATCCAGTAAATCTACCGACAAACTATAAGGGGTGATTACAATAAAAAATTAAATAAACTTCTTTTGAACATATATTATGTCCTAAACGTCTTAGTTTTTGTACTACGAAATGTTAAAAATTTTCAAAAATTATCTTTTTTTTATAATAAATTTCATACCAATTTAGATATTTAAAAATATATGTATACTGCATTATGACTTTCAGTCTAACACAAAAGAACCCGAAAAGTAATACACCTTTTAATTTAATTATTTATTTCAGTAATTACTATATACGTTCAGCCTAAGTAAAAGGTTCATAGGCAATGCGTGGAAAAGAGACGGACTATCAAGTGTAGAAAACTAAAAGGGAGAGATTAGACAAAGAATGCCGTCATTTAAACTCGATTACTTACAGGTCTCGTTTTGTTGTTGCTTGCTTATGAACTTTTTTTTTTTTGGCTAAAGCAGGATGAAGTCTTATGTTTAATAAAATATTTATTTAAGGAAAATACAAGATAATAAATGGTCGGAAGCGCTAGACCTATGTAGAAGTGTAAACAACGATATGTTATGGGCTTGTTTAGCGGTCTTAGCCACCCAATCCAATTCTGAAACGATGGATATAGCTGAAGAAGCTTTTGCAAATATAAATCATTATGAAAAGGTGTATTTTATTCAATACATCAAGGTAAAATGAACAAAAAAGTAATGATATAATTGGGCACAACAGTTAAATAAGTTAACTTAATATTTCGGGTATAAAACATGAAACCCAGTATTTTAGAACAGTGTAGCACCCTAAATATTTAAAATTTACTTTAAAATGTAGTCATAAATTTAAAAGACTATTCTTCACATCCTATAGCTTAAAACAATCAAGAAAATTTGATTAATATATTATTGGCCAGTTTTAAAGTGATTTTTATAGTGAAGTTGTTTCCTTTCTGAGGACATCTACAAAAAACAATTTTTGGTTTTACATGTTATTCGTAAAATATGTTATCTTAAAGTTATCTATACTTTGGGCAATTTATATTGATAATAAATACCTAGTTACTCCAGTAACCGATTTTTAAACCACTATAATACATTTTTTATTGTGGTAACTAGGGTTACTGACGTTTTAAACCAACGAAATACATTTTTTGTTTAGGCTATGGCTACGATACCAAGCGTCAGCGGCGAGCGGAGAGTGTGAGAGCGCCGCCTTTAATGTTTATATTAGCTTTAAAAAATTTGTATTTTTTAATCAGGCGGTTGCAATATACGTGAGAAAAAGCCCTGCCGCTTTTTGCTTTTAACTAAACAAATATTTCAGGGGAGCCTTTCTAATGTATGTAAAGTGGTTTTAAAACGGTGTTTACCACAAAATATAGTGGCCAGTACCGGCCACAAATACAGAGATTTTATACTCTCCGTTCGCCGTTTATGCTTGTTACCGTAGCCGAGGCCTTAGTGCCTAAAGTAAAGACAGGGGAAAGATTTCGTTTGGTTATGTCAATCTATATATATATAAAAAAAAGTTTTGACGTTTAAAATTGTTACGTTTTTCAACGACGTAACATTTCGAAAAAAAAATGTTTTAACATGATTTTCCTTAGGTAATAAGATTACTTAATTTAAACAAACCATTGTCTTATGTCTGAGCTTTGATTAAGATGTTTCTGCCATGTTCTGATTTGAATCTCCTATTTAATTATAAATTCACTTCGGCAAGATAACATACTTTAGGGATAACATGTAAAACCTAGATTTGTTTTTTTGTAGATGTCTCGAGAAAGGAAACAACCTGTTTTTGAAAGCTCAACTAATCCAATAAAGTATTCACTTTTAAAACTGGCCATTAATTGCATGACTGCGTCCCTAATAACTTACTAGTTTTAAATAGTAGTTGTAATTAAATGTACATTTTGTTTTTTTTTTTTTTTTTTTGTGGGAGGCGGATCTTATGCCATAATTAACATTTTAGACTCTGCCCTCAAAAGCTGAACAGAAAGCTCACATGGCTCTACTGGGAGGAAAAATAGATGAGGCAGAATCAATTTTACTGCATAATGGAATGGTTTTTCAAGCTATTTATGTGAACATTAACATGCATAATTGGACAAGGTAATAAGCCCCTTTTTAGAAAAAATAAATAAATAAAACCATAACATGTGTGTTTAGTTAAAAAATACACTACAATCAAAAATGTTTAGATTGGTTTAAAATCAGTAATAAAAAGAAGTAGCCAATAGAAAGTGAAAAAGCTTTTGAATTTATATTCTTTAATTACCGTCAAAATGAGCGACGAAAAGTTGTGTATTTAATTAAATATTTAACATGTTTTAAATAATATATGTTTCTATTTATTAATTTTAATTTAACAAATATGTGTGTAGTTTTATAATTATTTTTTAGGGCATTGGATTTAGCTATTAAACATAAGGCTCATATCGACACAGTCTTATATTTACGAGAAAAATACCTGGAGTCTCTGGGAAAACCAGAAAATAATAATAAGTACAGCAGTTTACGGGAAACGGTTACTATAGACCCGGAAAAAATTGAGGAAAAAATCAGAAGTGAACAAAAAAGAAAACTTAGTCATTAATATCATTTACAAATTATTTAATTAGTATTTATGTATATAATAAAACTACCTTCGATCACAACTTCACAAGAAGATATAAATATACAAATATAACTACTGTTTCATTTCATATAGTAAAAGGAATGTAGAAACTTTAATACTTAAGCTAAGAACTTTGGTCTTGACTTTTAACTTTTCTTTCAGCTTTTTTAAATAGTCCTCATATTGACCTTTTCTTAAGGGATCTAGCTTGATCAATTGCTTATAAAATTGAATTCTGCGATCAACATACTCACTGTCACTTAAAACTAAACTACCTGTTAACCAGCACTTAGCCAAAAAGATCCCTGAAAAAAAATTGACATGTGTAAATATTTCTGTAATACCTTAAGAGGATGCCGTACACGTTAAATTGAGCTAAAACGCGATTCGCTGCCGTTTTCTAAATATTTATTTGGAAATAAGTTGTATATAGAAAAGTTTTTAAAACGATCCAAAGATTATCGGAAAGTGATAATTATAACGGTTTTGTAATTTTGTGAAATTTAATGTGGTCATTTATAAACATTACCAAAATTTAATTAACTTTCCGATAATCTTTGGATCATTTTAAAAACTTTTCTATATACAACTTTTTTCCAAAACAAATATTTAAAAAACGGCAGCGAATCACGTTTTAGCTCAATTTAACGTGTACGGCATCCTCTTAACACAAATAACACACAATATTTTTAAATAATAAAGTAATAATTATTAAAAGTTCTGAATGATCTGATACCCAAAATGAAATCATCAGATATTAATTTTTTGTAGGGGTGTACAAGATATTATGTCAAAAAATATAAATTTTGCTCGAGAGGAATTTTTTTTTAAATTTTATCAAGAAAAACTGTTTAAAATTAAAACTAGCTTTCAAACATGCAAATTGTTTTTTTATAATTAAAAACATTTTAAACATTTTTTTCTGCGATACATAGCGTTTCTGTGATTTTTCGCTGATTCGACAGTTCTTAAGTTTTTTTACATGTTACATTTCGAAATAAGTATCCACTAATGTACAAACTTAAATTTTCACCATTAATGCATAAAAAATTTAAAAGTTTTTCATAAAAATGAACAAGTTTGCATATTTGAATGTTATTTTTAATCCTAAGCATTTTTTCTTTATGAAAATTTTCGACATTATGGAAAATAAAGGTACTTTCCTCTTGGGAAAAATTCCTATTTTTTAATATACCTCGTTTAACACTGTAAAAAAATAGTGTCTGATAATTGCATTTTGGGTTTTAGATTATGCAGTACTTTTTATAAGGAATAAATTTTTAATAATAAAAAAGTTTTCCATATGGTGCGAACTTAAGTAGACAAAAGAATGTACGCCACTGACTTTTGCTCGGAATTTTGTAAAAGTTTTATATTTTATTTAAATGATGGGGGAGATACCTGTACAATCTTGATTTTTTCTTAAGATGTTAGTATAGTCCGTTTCGTCACAAAAATATTAGAACATAATTTTCTCTATTTCTTATATTACAGAGTCGATAAGTCACTATAATCACTGAATTTTTATCCACCTATTCTAACTTTAAATGCTTTTTCCCAAAGATATATTTACAAATTAGCGGCATTATAACTCAAAAAGTTATTGACCGATCTTTTAGAAATCTTGCAAACATCTTTTTACAACAGTACTTTCTATGTGAACCTACAAAATTTCGAAAATAAAAAAAAATACTTTTTTTTAAAAGCAAAAGCGATGGAAAAATTGAGCCAAAAATTCATAAAATTTTTCTTTCAAACATTGTATTCCGCGATTTTTTTTTACTTTTTTAGGGTTTTCCGACAAATTATGACATTATTAAACACAAAAAATTTAGTTTGTTATTTTCAAATCACTAAAACCGATGCTAGAGTGCCCGCCGATTAAGAAGTCTCTCTCCGACATTAGTAGAAGAATTTAGCTTATTTAGCGTACAGCCACCATTTTAAATAATTTAAATGGAAAAAATATATTTTAAAATTTGAGTAAACTGCATACCAACTTTGAAAATATACAGGGTTTTTCCTAAGTTTATGAAATAAGTTTATATAAACGTGGGTCCTTAAATTTTTCGTTCTCAAGATACAGGGTGTTAAACTTTTCAAAAAACCTAAAATTCTGTAAAACACTTTTTTTAGTAAAATTTGTTAGACTTGACTTAAACGTTATTTAATAAAGCATTTGTTGTTATTATTCCATAATTGCTAATAAGAAGGTATAACACTTAATTTTTAAAAGAAAAATAAAGCCCCAATGTTCCTTCTATGGTCCAGGATAGTGGATTTAATGTTTTTTCTGAAAAAATAAACAAGCTACCAAAAAATATGAAGACACAAAGAAGTTGTATTTTTAGGTGTTTCATCCGAAAAAATATAAAAGTTGCAAAAAAGTCAGTGGCGTACATTTTTTGACAATTATATTAGTTAAGACGCCTCCCACGCCGCCACTGTTCTCACAAATTAAAATTATTTTAGGGCTAAATTAACTTCCTGTTTTCACAAATACCAAAGCCAAATTTCATTAAATTCGGATAGGGCATAGATATTATTAAAAACCCGATTTTCTTTTTAAAGTTTAACACCTCGTATCTTAGAAACAAAGCATTTCCGGACCTATGTTTACATAAACTTTTTTTATAAAATTGGCTCAGACATATTTCCCTAAATTTTCTTATCGCAATTAGGAAACACCCCTTATAATGACTCTTTCATAAAAAAAAATAATTTAACATTTACAGATCTCCCCCTCCCTTAAGTTAAAATTATATCTTTTGAACTTTTTTTTGTATTTTGCTTAGTTTTCGAGAAATAACATTTACTTAATTTCATATCCCTGGTCAACCCAAAGACATAGGGAAAATTTTAAAAATACTTAATTAAAAAAAAATGTTTGTTTATATTTTAATAGTAAATTTAGTGTTTGTGCTTAATGTTATATTTATAAAACGTGATAACACAAAAATATAAAAATATTATATTGTTTATTACTTACACTTGCAATCCGGTTCTAATTCTTCAAGTTGTTCAAACGCATCTAGCAACTCTTCTCTTTTATTTTTGTTAAGTCCAGGACAACTCAACACCCACCTTAAGTAAAACCATGCACTACTATCTGCCGGATCGGTAAATACCGCGTTTTGAACCAAATTTAACTCGTCTTCGATACAACTTTCATCTAGTTGTCTTAAAGAACTTCTATAATGCCACGAGGAATAGTTTGAAAAATTGGCGTTAAGGCGATCAGTTGAGAACTTTATCTCTGCTGACAGTGTTATACCTATTTTGTTTATAAGCAGTCTTCTGTAATCCCAACAGTGAACTAAAAATATAGATACAATTATCCAGTAGCGTAGCCACAGGGAGCGAAGCGGAGGCAGTAGCTACCGCCGTGCCGCCGCCACACCGTGCAGTGATGAGATCTGTGGACAAAAAATAAATTTTCGTCTTTTTATGTTGGGTTTATGATGAAGGATACAAATACATGTAAATGTCTTAATAATTACATCTTAAGGATTTGATTATTTGATGCCCAACGAATTTGTTTTTCTTGTTTAAAAAATCGTGCGGATTTTTTGTTTTATTTTGGCAAATTCAGTATTCACCAAACTATAAAAAGTATAAAAAGTATATTTGCAATGTTTTGCTATTTTGTAGTAAATTTAATGTAGATAAAGGGTATCATACTTAAAATTGCAATTATTTGCAACAGTTCTAAAAACAGATCGTTTTTACTCTCCAACAGTTACCAACGGTAACTGTTGGGAGTTTCAGCAATGGGGCAAGAAAAAAAAGTTGTAACAGAGCCCATTATAAATGCTTTTAACATCCAAGATCCTGATGATTTAAAAGTAATTAGTACAACTTTTAATCACAAAAATTATTTACTAGTTTTTATATACAGGGTGTTTCCTAATTGCTGTAAGAAAATATAAGGGTGGATTCCTGAGCCATTTTTCTAAAAAAAGTTTATATAAACATGGGTCCTCAAATCTTTCGTTCTTAAGAAGGGTGTTGAACTTTTTAAAAAACCTAAAAATTTCTAAAACACTTTTTTTAGTAAAATTTGTTAGACTAGATATAAACGTTATTTAATTGAGTACTGTGTTATTGTTCTTACATAATTGCTAATAAGAAGTTATATCACCTAATTTTTAAAAGAAAAAAATATCTTATTGTTTCTTGTATGGTCCAGGATTATGAAGTTTAGCGGATTTAATAGTTTTTCTGGAAGACTATGCAAGCTACGTAAAAATATGAAAGTTGCAAAAAAGTCAATGGCGAACATTTTTTCATTCAATAATATTAGCTAAGATGGGTCCCACTCCGCCACTGGTCTCACTAATTAAAATTAGTTTAGGGCTCAAATTAACTATTTACATTAACTATTTACTTTAACTAATACCACAATTAAATTTTATTAAAATCGGATAGAGCATATTTAGGATATTATTAAAAACCCGATTTTCTTCTTTAGAGTTTAACACCCTGTATCTTAGAAACAAAGCATTTCCGGATCTATGTTTATGGAAACTTTTTTATAAAATTGGCTTAAGGAATATGCCCTTAAATTTTCTTACCGCAATTAGGAAACACCCTGTATACTAATAGAAATACTACCGAAAATCCAAATACACAGATTTATTTATTTGAATTATTTTGTGTGTAAGGGATATTATTGTATTATTATTTATATTTATTTAAATTATTTATGTGTAGGTGTGTTTATTAATGTCATAATTTGTCGGTAAACCTAAAAAAGTAAAATAATAAATACCGAGGAATACAATGCTCGAAAAAAAAATGATTTTTTGGCTTACTTTTCCATCGTTTTTGCTTTAAAAAATATATATATTTTTTTAAATTTCGGGATTTTGGAAGTTCACATAGAAAGTAAAGTTGTTAAAAATATATCTGCAAAATTTCAGAAAGATCGGTCCATAACTTTTTAAGTTATCGTGCCCGCCAATTTCAAAATAAAATTTTAAGAAAAACGCGTTTTGAGTTTGAAAAGGTGCCTAAGAATTCATTGATTATAGTAACTTACCAACTCTGTAATAGAGGAAATACTGAAAATTATGTTCTAAAATTTAAGGGGCGTGTTCTTAAAGAACTATACTAACACATTATGAAAAAAAATTGACATTTTACAGGTACCTCCCTTCTTAAATTTTATATTTTTTATTGTAAATTATTAACAAAAATGCCAGTTTATTGGGTTAATTCTGTAGTATTCAAATCAATTATCAAATTTTATTAATAATGCCACTTGTACGAACAGGGACATTATTTCAACTCTCCGAACATTGGAAAAGGATAATGAAGTTCTCCGTAACGAATTGAGTGAGCTTAAATGTAGAATGGAAAATCTTCAGGAAGACTGCATGCCGGAATCAGCAGTACAGAAAATCGACTCCTTTTCTCAAACTGACATGATAACAGCAGACATGGTGAAAGAGGCATTAACCCACGCAAAATGTCAGTTGCAGAAGGTAACTAAAAATCAAATCCTGGTAGTGGGCGACCAGCAGGCTAGAGGTAGTGTGTCCTTGCTTAAGCAAGAAACCAACAACAAATTTGACATAAACTGTCAATGGCAAAAAGGTTTAATATTTGAAGAACTAGCTAATATCTGTGCTCAATACAGTGATAACTTCACTAAAGATGATTACATTTTCTTATTCGTCGGATCAGTTAACTGTGTTTTGGGAAAAAAGTTGAATAACGAATCGCTACAGTCTCTGCTAATGAAAACAACAAAAACAAATCTAATATTGATTGCTCCTCCACTGAGATATCGTCGTCCCGTATTAAACCGTTTTATAACTGAACAGAATACATATATCCAGGATGCAATTAAGAAATTCGACCATGCGCACTTTGTCCCATTGGTACATTCACACTTTTATAATTTTGAAAGCAAAAGGGACCTAATACAGTACTTGGTTAGTTACAGCAGAATCAGTAATTTAGAGAGTAATGGTCGTGTTGCATCGACCGCGAATCCGAACCGCCAGCACCAGGATAATATTTCCCAACCACAAGATCGAGACTCTCTCTAATACAAACCAAAATTTTTAACAGTTACCAGCGCCACTAAACCTGATGTGAACGATAATCTTAACCGAAAACCTTCAAAAACTCCTAGAACTGATAGAATCACACTATATTATCAGAATGTCAGAGGACTAAGGACTAAAACTGACGAGCTGCTGAGAAACACGTATTCATGTAACTACGACATTGTGATATTCACGGAGACCTGGTTGAGGAAGGATATTTTTGACTCAGAGCTATTCAATGATCAATTCACTGTTTTTCGAAAAGACAGGAACTACGAAGAACTAAACTGCACACTAGGTGGTGGTGTCCTTATTGCAACATCTAACAGCATATCAGCTTCTATCGTACAGAGTCCCATAAATGACTCCTTCGAAGACATCTGGATACGGCTTAAGGTGCCGCAAGCTAAAATAATTGTGGGGTGTGTTTACATACCTCCCAGGTCGCCTCTTGAATGTTACCAGTCATTTTGCAATTCGTGCGAGTTCCTTAGAAATAAATTTGAAAATCATAAGTTTATTATTTGTGGTGACTTCAACCTTCCTCACATTGAATGGTATACTGAAGACGATGCCTTGGTTCCGAAGGAGTTGCAAACACCAACAGCTGAAACCCTAGTTGATACCATGTTCTTTTTAGAATTGCAACAAATTAATTCTGTGTCGAATAGTCTGGGAAGAACCTTGGACTTGATCTTTTCAGACGAGTTTTCGCACAAAGTGCAGTCTTGCGATGCACCTCTTATTCATCTCGATCCCTATCATCCAGCCATTGAGTTTTTTCTGGAACTTTGGTATATCCCTGAACTTAAAAATGAGAATAGGTTGACCTACTACAAATACAACGAAGCAAACTTTTCTGAGTTAGACAACTTTTTCAATCAAGTTGATTGGTCTTTTATATCCAAAATGACGGACATTGACCTGACGGTGGAGAACTTTTATAGGATTATCTTTGAAGGTGTTGATCAGTATGTTCCTAATAAATCTATAAGTAGTCAAAAATATCCAAGCTGGTTTGATAGTCAATTGCGAAAACTTATTGTCCAAAAGAACAAAATGTATAAAACGTACAAAAGGTCAGGTAGACGCTGTGATTATGACACTTACTCTAATATTCGTCGTGAAGTGAAGCTTCGTACAGATATGTGTTACCTGTTATATGTTACCAACACTGAACACCTAATTCCTGAAAATATTAAGCACTTCTGGTCATACATCAAGAATTTAAAGGGAACCCCGGGACTACCTAGCATCATGTATTTTAATGATCAAGAACTTACCAACGCTCCCGACATTGCAAATGCTTTTGCAACACACTTTCAGTCGTGCTATGCTAACATTACTGATATGGATTTGTCAAGTATACCGCCAGTTAGGTTTGCCACCACACTCTCTTCCCATGTCTTCACCACTACTGAAGTGAGGGATAAAATAATGAGTCTGGATGTCTCCAAAAGTTCGGGCCCTGACGAAATTCCACCTTTACTACTTAGGAACTGCTGTCAATCACTTGTGGATCCCCTAAGGGCTCTCTTTCAAAAATCATTTGATAACGCTTACTTCCCATCCAGATGGAAGTACTCCAATATTGTTCCAATATTTAAATCTGGGGATAAGACAATTGTTTCCAACTACCGTGGTATTTCTCAACTATCTGCAATCCCGAAGCTGTCTGAATCCATCTTAACTGACGAAATTTTTGATACATTTAGGCACTACATTATTGTTCAACAGCATGGATTCTATGAAGGACGTGCAACCACAACAAATTTAGCTATCTACCAAAACTTCCTAATTTCTTCAGTTGAAGCAGGAAAGCAGGTTGATTCCATCTATACAGATTTGTCAAAAGCGTTCGACAGCGTCTATCACCCACTCTTGTTAAAGAAGCTATCTGAGATCGGTATTTCTGGACACTATTTAGAATGGATTAGCTCCTACCTTAATAACCGCCGCCAGCGTGTAACTGTTTGTGGTTCTGTCTCGCACGAAGTGCTTGTGACGTCGGGGGTGCCACAAGGCTCCCACATCGGTCCCATTCTGTTTTTGTTATTTATTAACGATGTTATATCATGTTTTGAAACGTCTAATTTTCTGTTGTATGCAGATGATATTAAGTTCTATGATGTTGTTTGTCCTTCGCTCAATGGTCTGCAATCCGATCTTGATCGATTTGTTAAGTGGTGTGATTTAAATTGTCTAAATGTTAACGTTTCCAAATGTAAAGCTATTAGCTTTTATAAATGCCACAATCCTATCAACGTAGCATATTCCATTAAAAATGAAAACCTAGATAAAGTTAATCACTTCAATGATCTTGGTGTTCTCTTCGATAGGGACCTAAACTTCAATATGCACGTGGATAATATCATCTCCAAGAGTCTCAAAATGCTCGGTTTCCTAAAAAGGGTCACTAGGCATATTAACGATACAAAGGCCCTTACATGCTTATATAATTGTCTCGGTGCGCAGCGTGTTGGAGTATTGTTCGGTTATTTGGACACCCCGCTACAGCTGTCACATTGTTAGACTCGAAAGGGTTCAAAACAAATTCGTCAAGTACTTGTTATTTAAATTCCATTTCCCTTACCAAGATGTACCATATGAAACCAGACTTTTACTCTGTGGCTTCAAATCTCTGGAAGTTCGTCGTAACAACGCTCTGTTACTTTTTCTATTTAAACTTATCAATGGCTTAATCGATTGCGGCGATCTTCTGGGATTAATATCCTTTCTGGTACCAACAAGACGTACAAGGCGAACCCAGCTATTCTTCGAAAGGACTCATAGAACTAACTATGGACAATGTGCGTTTATTGACCGAATGGTGCATAATTATAATACTTTATATTCTGATCTGGACATTTTTAATTTAAGATTATCTTCTCTCAAACGCATGCTAAGCAGTAATATTGTATAAAATCCAATAGATACTTTTATAATCCTACTTTTGTCGCATGTATGATAATTTATTGTGTTTTTGTATATTCTCCATTTAAATTTTTGCTGTATTTGTGTGTTACTTTATATTTATATTTATATCTATATTATTGTACCTATTGATTTTTGGCTATTGCTTTTTTTTTGTACCATTTAGAATGTTTTATTCTGTAGTGTACTTTGTAAATAAATAAATAAATAAATAAATAAATAAATACAGGGTCGGACAAAAAGTATATATTTAAATGCGACACCCTGTATGGTATTTTACCATTATAAAGATCGTTACAAAAATACCACATTTAATATGTTCATTTTTATTGGTTTTGGATATATTAATTTTATCCAACAGTCCCATAAGCTCACTGCACTGGGCGCCGCGCCGCCGCCTCTCTGACTTGGAGTCCCTCTATCAGTGAAACTTTAAAAACTGAATGAAAATTACATATGTATTCGAAATTTTTAATTTTAATAATCCCTGTTAAGTCTTATCCTAAAAAAATAATTTTTTTTTATGACTTAAAGCACAACTGCTTTTAATTTCCTTAAGTTCCAAATTTTTGTAATTTGAGACACCTCTTCTTATTTTTAACTGCAATTTAAATTGATGCATTTATTATGTTATGTATTCAAATTGAAAATGAACTAAGAAATCAAGTTTACTTTATTCAAGAAAAATATGTTAAAGAACTCTACAGCTTATCAGGCAACTTACAATTTCTGTCATCATAGGTGAGATATTTAGTAACCAAATTAAATTCCTTTTCCCAATTTGGTTTTGGATGTATTAATAGAACCCAATAACGATGATGCCAGGAACCATAAGACTTTGGATTAGCTAAAAGGCACTGTTCAGTTAATGCAATTTCTGTTTCTAAAATTTTAGCCAACTTATCATCACCCTCTATTTCATCCTTTTTGCTACAAAAAAAAAACAATATTTGAATTATTACATGGATGAATATTATTACCCTACTTGGCAAACTTTGTAACTCCAGAATTAATTAAAATCAAGATTTTTGTACCATTCACTAATTTGACATTGAACGAATGTTACCTGAAAACCTCATACTTTCGGTTATAATGTTATAACCTCTATAAGTATAACTATTAGGTAACATATAAACATTAAAAATATTGAGCTAATCGTAGCTCATTATTTGAAGCTTATCTCCTATAAATTTATGGATGTTAGGATAGGAAGATATCCTCAACTTCGCCTTTTGTAAAATCCCTTTTAGAATAAAGTCTTTATTATTATTATGAAGATATGATGTTTGTGAATTGTGTTTAACATCTCACTTTTGGCATTTTCTTGACAGCAACATATTTAAATCGACAGGTTCATGTAACAGTTGAGTTCAACTGAACCATAACTTACGTGGCAATTGTAAAACTAGGCATTGGAGTTCAAGGTACTAATTAAGGGGAGAATTAGGTTAATTCATACTCAAAAAGGTACATTTTTACGATTTATTTTTTTTTGACGACATACTCAATATTTATTGATTAAACTTAATTTTACATTAAAATATAATATTAAAAGAATATTATGTCATTTTTTTTTAAATTAAACAATACGGCAATGACGGCAATTATTCGGAAGCGTCTCGAAAATAGGTGAATTGCGGTGACCATCATATCTCGGTGCTGGATCATGTGAAATCAAACAATTTAAGTTTGTTCCTTAGATAATTGTTATCCTCGGGAACGCTGGGAAGGTTTTTTAAAATTTTAATTTACCACTTTTTGGGGGACTTGAAAAACGCATTTTTAACAAAAACATCGGCCAATTTGTTTTCATTAAAATTAGAAATATTAAAAAATAAAAAAAACTCTCCAGAGTTACCTTGAAAAGTATTCAAAGAAATAGTGGTAAAAATTTCAAAGAGATCAATGCAGTAGTTTTGAAGTAATTATGGTCACCGACTTTAAAAACACGAGATGTGGGAAAAGCACTTTAAAGTTAACTTCTTACATAAAGAGTCATGAATAAGGTGGTTACTTAAACCTTCGTATCTTCGTTAATTTTGCTTCGATTAATCTCAAATTTTTATACAGTATTTTTAAAATGTTTTTTATTTAGAAAATGAATTTTAAAAATTGTAAAAAAAATATATATTTAAAAACCTTACTATTCCCTTAAGAAACTTTTAGAAGGAATGGACATAATTACAGTCATATAAATGTGCATGGCTATAGCAGGGTTCACAGATATATGAGGGGTTTACTCGAAGTGCACAATCTCCATTTATACTTTTTTATACAACAGTGAGATAAATGTCCCAATAGTTTTATTTTTCAGCACTGAATTTCAATAATAAATCACTTTATAGGCCATGACTACATTCATAACAGAGTTTGCAAACTTAAGGAAGGATGCATTACATTTAATGTATAGCTTCTTTGTTTATTTTTTATTTAATATAACAGAACAATCTAATTTTGGAGATTGTACACTTGGTGACCCATCTTTGAAGGGGTGAATTTTTTTTAAAGATTTTTATTGGGCCTGCAAAAATTTTCCTTTATATAAAAAAATTAAAGTAACAAAAATCAAGTCAATCCGATGAGAGGAACACGTGCCGCAAGCAGGTTAAAATATTAGGTATAGGTGGGTGCACAAAAATTTTATAATGTTATTTTATTATTCCTATCTAAGGCGGGGTAGATGGATGTCAGCCTGTCATGTTGCCTGTAATTAAAATGTATTTCTAAATAAGTTACTTTTAAGAATAAAAATCAACCCGACACACTTGCTGTACTCGTACTAATTACTACTGGATATGTGGAGCAAGTGCATAGAGTGCCTCATTTACAGTATTCAGCCGGTAAGGAACAATTGGACAATTCCTTGGCAGTTTATGAAACTCTAATTAATAGAAATTTAATAAACAGGAATATAGGTTTATGTTATGACACCACAGACTCTAATCTGGGCTATTTAAATGGTGCAGGTTCAATACTGCAACAACAACCTCTCTGTTGAGCAAGTTTTTTTGTAAATTTATAAATGTAGAGTTTGTGAATTTATGAATAAATGAATAACAATTAGAAACAAATATTTAATTTTTTTTACTTTGAAATAATATAATAACTTTAGCCTTTAGCCTTATTCCTGGCAATACATCACCCCCGAATTGATAACAAAAATTTTCTACTTAACTTTGCTTTTTGAAAAAGAACCATCAAATGTGATATTTTATGGTCCTGGTACATTTCATTATGCACATTGGAGAGAGAGAGATGTATTCATTAAAAACACTTCAACCTGTGTGAATTTTTTAGTGTTAATGCACGTTGGATGTTAAAAGCCATTCACTGTTAAAAATAAATTTCTTATAAAATCAATTTAAACAAACACAGGAGACAAATTCCGTTTTTACGGACATACTCCTGCTTTTCATAATTTCATATTTATATAAAAGCCTGGGCCACAACATTTTCGTCAAAACCTCATTTTACGACCTCCAGTTTTGCAAAGAATTAATAAAATATTAAAACATAGACAGCAGTACCTATATCTTAAGCTGCACGGGGTAAAATGAAAAACAATTTTTGGTACCTTAATTCTAAACACGGTTCCTTAGCATTCTTAGATGAAAATATTTTAATTATTGTTAAGAAAAAACTGGTAAGGGCTGTAAATAGGCAAGCGTCAGATGAAGACGGCATCAAACGAGTAATAGTAGGAGAATTCGATCAAATAGAAAGAAAAAGAAATAAACAACTTTATGTCCGTTACTTTTGATTTTTTTCCCAAAAATTAAATTTTCCTACAGAATTTTTGGAAAGCGATCCACCATGGAACCTTATTAAGGGGTGGCAGCACAAATTTTTAAGGGTTGTCTAGGACGAGCCCCACTATTGTACACTTTGAAACTAGCCCCCTTATATATCAAATAATACATCGTAATTTAGAGTATAGCGATATTTATACTGAATAAATATCCAAATTTACTCAAACTCAAAAAAGCTTTTTTGTCTAACAGATAAGTCTTATTGACAAAGCCAATTCTATAAACAATATGATATATGTATATAAAAAAATAAACAACTTACAGACAAACATAAATCTAGCAGTACAAAAGAAAACCATATAATCTAAGAATAGAATTAAAATTTAAAAAAAAAAATCTGTTATAGTATATCCACTTTGGCAGATTTTGACGAAATTTGTTATATGGGGTTTTTTAGGGCGCTTGTAACGAATCTGAAAAGTTTCATTCTCAAGATATTATTAATGTAAGGAAATTATTTTCACTATATTCAGCCTTCTTTTTGCAAATTATTATTGATTTAAAGGTAAATTGGCACACAATGTTTCATTTACACCATTAAATTGCCAAGCTTTACTTGGAACCATTTGAAATGCAGTAGCCTTTTTGCAGTACTATGTCTATACATGATTGCAATGGGTGCAAACCAATTTAATAGAAAAAGGTGTAAAATAAATAAAATACAGGTTATAAAGAGTGAAGAGCAAGTTGGAATAAACTCTATTTATAGGGGAAACTTATAGTAAAGAAAATGTTTGAAATAGCAGGTACTATAGTGCTGTTAGCATTTGAAAAAATGTACAATAAAAACGCCTCATTAAAAATGTTAATATAATTTTTTTTTTTGGATTTATTAAACCTACTTTACCTCCTTTCTTCTTCTATCAATAAAACTTCTTTTCGGTAATTCCATAAGGTATAAATATCTGGGTTTATACACAGTAACTGAGACGAAATAGCAAATGATTCTGGGTCAAAAGTATCGCTTTGTCTGGATGATAAGATTTTCTTCATGCCCATACGATAGCCCTTTAACTTTTTTGCTGTTCTTTTTGTTTTTCGGCCTTTTGTTCCTCTGAAGATTTTACTTTTAATCGCCCGTGCTAAAATTAAAATCAGAAAACATAACTATATTTAAAAGTTAAAATACGTTGTTTAAATTTACCATAATGTACGTCCTATATATTAATCAATAAAGTAAGAAATAAAATAAATTTTACAAAAATTTAAAGGAATTGTAATTTATACAAAAATAAAAGGCTAATTGTCAATTTTGACATGCCGAATTGCCGACAAATCTTCACTGATTTTCTTGGGCTTCAGGTACGTGTCCAGGCACTGAAATAATAACCACATATTTTAAACTTGAGCATATACCTACTAGACGCACCTTTGCAGCTTTGTGTTGCAAAACAGCTAAAAACGCATTCAGAATTAACACCCTTGGGGTAAAAGTTACCCTTTAAAGTCACTGAACTAGTTTGCTCCTAAAGTTCAGTTTCAATAAAATCGTTGAATGAAAGAGTACGTATTCTCTCAATCAACGATAAAATCTTGTTTTAGCAGCTTGTAGTCAAATGGTGTCACCCCAAAATCCTTACACGATATAATCGTGCATGGAGGATATAGGAGATGTGTTTTGTGCCCCGAGGACGTTATGAAACTACGATGTGAGCAAAGATTCCTACAACCTTATGTTTTTCTTTCTTGAGGTTGGGCACTAGATAATTTCAAATAGCGGAAGATGAAGGCGCGCAACGGGTAACCTCAGTACTAAAGAAAACGGTTATCCGCAATTCCAGTAGCAGTGGCTTGGCTTGATGGCGGACAATTCATACATAGTATCGATTTAATGTATTGTATAGCATCGATTAAATGTACACATATGATTTATAATTTCTGAGAGCTACAAAGCTCGACTATCCAGATTTTCCCCTGACGAAGCCCGGGAAAGATTATGATGTGATATCGCACATAAGACCGGAATGGGAAGAGCTGGTTAGTTGTGTTGCAACGTAGCCAACAGCCGAGAGCAGAGGAGCAGAGCAAAGTCATGTCATTCTTGTCATTTGACAATTTGAGTCCGGCGTTTTGTCAAATTTCTGTAAAAATTGTTTTTTCAGAACCATAACATAAAAAAACTAAAGAATATAAACCATAAACATCGTAAGAGCTTAAAATGGGTGTTCCAAAGTTTTTTAGGTACATCAGTGAACGATATCCATGTTTAAGTGAAATTATCAGGGAATATCAGGTATTTTTAAACAAAGGTCTTTTTGCCTCTTTTTACATTCAGTTTTGTAGATTCCCGAGTTTGATAATATGTATTTGGACATGAATGGTATTATTCATATGTGTTCACATCCAGACGACAATAATCCTCATTTTCGTATAACAGAGGAGAAAATATTTCAAGATATATTTCACTATCTGGAGGTATTATTTCGTATGATCAGACCCCAGAAATTGTTTTTTATGGCCATTGATGGTGTAGCTCCTCGTGCCAAGATGAACCAGCAAAGAGGTCGTAGGTTTCGTTCTGCTAAAGATGCAGAAAAACAAGAAACTGAAGCTAAAAAGAAAGGGGAAACTTTGCCAACAGAGGCAAGATTTGATTCAAATTGTATCACACCTGGAACAGTATTTATGGCTCGGTTACATGAGCAGTTAAAATATTTTGTTACAGATAAAATTTCAAATGATCCTTTGTGGAGAAATGTTAAAGTTATTTTATCAGGGCATGAAGTAAGTACTTTGAATAATTGTTTCTAAATTATAGAGAGTTCGACGATTTGTGAGAAGATAACTAATAATAAATTGAGAAAAAAACCCATTTTAAAGGAAAATCAAGTAAATTTTATTTACAGTATTTTTTATTGTTTTTTTTATATATATACTGGGTGACCACAAAATTACTATTCAGCAATTTATTTCCTTTAGATAGTTTTCAAATTTAAGGACGTTATATTGTATTACCAGATACCAATTTTAGATATATAATAGCATCTCTGTAATACTTTCAGTTTAATCAAAGGAATATAAATTTTGATATTTCAAATGGAATATTCTGTATATTTTTTAGGATTTGAATTGTACAGGCTGTTTTTGAAATAAAACCTTAAATATATCTATAACTCAACTTTTTTGATTTAGAGAAAATGGCGTTTGAAAATGTCCAAATGGCCGCATTTGCATTTGCAATATGCATTTTTATGGAAAAACAAATGAACATCACAACCATTTAAAATGCCTAAAATAGTTCTTTTAGAGCACTCTACCTTTAGAGGCTATTAAAATACTACTTCCTGTTTAACCGAAAGTGCTGTAAATTTAAATTTTTAATATGATAACCCCGATAATTTAAATGGAACACCCTATATATTTTTTATATAAAACCTATAATATAGCCATAACCAACTTTGAAAACGTCCAGACTACGATACAGTATCCATAAAACTGTTTATTGTAAGCACATTCAGACTTTTTAAATTCCTTTTTCACTAAAAATAGAAGAGAGATAGGTTATGGCTATACTAAAAGTTTATGTCAGATATGACTTGTAGAATTTAAATTTTAAAAATTATACAGGGTGCTTCATTCAAAATATCAAAGTTTTTATCACTTTTGGTTAAACCGGAAGTAATAGGCAAAAACTTTTATGTCCAAAATTGAAATATCATGACACACTATCACATCCTAAAATTTGAAATGTGTACTCTTTGACTAAAGGAAATAAGATGCTGGATAATAATTTCTGTTGTCACCCGGTATAGCACACAGCTAACAGGTATATAAAGATCATCATATAAATATTATTGCCTCCAAAATGTTTTTTTAGAAAATTTAGGGATAGGAAGAAAAAAAATATGTTTATGCAAAGTTTTAAATTTTTTCCATTATTTAACAATTTGCAACATCATTAATTGTTAATTATATTAAAAATAATTTTTATTGCTTACAAAAAATGGACCTCGTTTAAAGTCCTTTAGCAAAAAAACAATAATTTCCAAAAAGAACAGGTATAGTAGTGTAAAAAGACAATTATTAACTATATTTTAATGCATTTCAGTATTTCCCATGAAAAATTGTGGTAAACCTTCAATATAAAATATGTTTAAATACTATTTAGAAAATATAGGTTATAGCTTTTCAATCTAGTTGAAACGGGGTATTTACTTTTCATAATGTCCAGTGGGTCATACATATAATTTTACCAAGATTTAATTTTATGTTCTGTATTCATATAAATACCAAACTACCAAATAATATTGCTATTTTTTTTAAGACTCCTGGTGAAGGTGAGCATAAAATTATGGATTACATAAGGTATCTACGAGCACAACCTGGCTATGATCCCAATACAAGGCATTGCTTATATGGTTTAGATGCCGATTTGATCATGCTGGGTCTTTGTTCTCATGAACCTCATTTTAGTTTGCTAAGAGAAGAAGTAAGTAAACCAAAGTTTTTCTCAGTACTTAGCTATTATTATTTTTATTTTTTTTACATGAAGAATGTGTGTCATAGTAGATGTAATTGTTTTGAAAAAAAATGTGCTCACTTATATAAATATTAATAATCAATCAGTAAATGCTTTATTATTGAAGACACCTAAGTTTGTTTAGTAAAGTGTACTAAAATCAAAATTATTAGCTAGAGAAATGGTTTATGGATAATGTATCCTGGGTGCTTTGGCAACACAATTGAGTTGTAATTTGTAAGTAGGTTTTAGTAAATGTACTGTTGAAAAATATATAGGTAAGTGACTAGTTATGATGACATACACTTAAAATGCAGTTTTCCATGCAAATAATTTTTAATCCTTTTATAGTACATAAAGAAATATTTTGATGAGGTGTTTCCTAAAAGTCAATTTTATATGATTATGAAAATGTAGCAAAAATATCTAGAGAATATTTTAAGTTTCCACAGAATATCACTAAATTCTGTAATTTTTGACTGTATCAGATTTAATTATTACAACAAATGTGTGTATGGTACATCTCTAATTCAAAATCATTGCACCAAATGTTAAAACCAGATATATGCGACTCAGCTCTAGCATCACTGATACATATGATTATAACATGTAAACAATTGAATGTCAAAATGTAATTTTATTATTTAACTTAAGCCTTACTAAATCGTCGATTACATAGATGTGTCATCACAGACAAACATGAATATATGGTTGTGTATATGCAAAATTTCTTTTCTAGGTAAAATTTGGTAAAAAATCCACCAAAAGGCAATCTGTTCCAGAAGAAATTACTTTTTTCTATTGCATTTGTCACTGATGAGAGAATATTTGGAGCTAGAGTTTGCTCCTCTTAAAGAAAAACTTGTAGAATTTGAATATGATTTTGAAAAAATTATTGATGATTGGGTAAGTATCTTGAGTTCTTAAATCCAAAAATTCTTTTACAGTTTTTGTTTTGGTGTACACCCAAATTCTAAAATATCTCAGCTAGAGAAAAACAGAAAAGTCATTAGTCAAGCCGCTTTGAAAGGTCTTTTTATGTTTTAATATATTTTTAGCTATAAGTTTGTTTGGCTTATGTAATTTTTTTTTTAAATATATAAAGGTGTGATTCAGATATTTGAAAAGTAATGGCCCACCACCAGTCAGTTAAAATTTATGATGATAATAATTATGATAAAAAGTAATTATCCCTGCCACAGGTATTTGCCATAATAGATACAGCAAATGTAATTTTACATTTAAGAAATAAAAAACAATTTTGACATGCAATCATTTTAATGGATACATAAAAACCACCAAGAGAAAAAACGGGTTATATAAATTGAATGTAACTGGTCCTAACATGTTCATACACGTCAAATAATAGGGAACTGTAAATAAATATTATCAGAACTTCCTAGAAGTTGTTTATTAATTATAGTTAAAAATTTAGTGTACCATCCATTTTTTCTTTTTTTTTCTTTTAGGTACTTATGGGTTTTTTGGTTGGTAACGATTTTATACCACATTTACCCAACTTACATATAGCAAATGGAGCACTGCCCATTTTGTACAAAGCTTACATGGAAGTTTTACCTACATTAGATGGTATTTATTTATATTTATGTATTATCTTTTAATTTAATTAACTATAAAATATTTTAATTTAAATCTCTTAATATGTTTGTTTTTTTGTTATTAATATTGTCGGTTTAACATTAAAAAATATAATAATGTAATTATGAAATGCAGCAAACATTTTAGTTTAAAACATTTAAAATATGGTTTAATGATACCAATAGACCAATAAATAGATTAAACACTAAAAGCTAACATTGCATAACCTAATTTAGTTTTTTAATCTAGTAGCCAATTATATATGCTTCTTGATTTACAAGAACTAAAGCTTATTTTAGTTTTGGTTAGTTTCTATGTACAGTAACGTATACAATATAGATGTTATACTAAATAGATGTGAGGGAAGCTAAAGAGATAATTTTATTGGACATCACTAATTTAATGTCATAAATATTTTTATGGTTTTAATCAGTGACGAAGCAGATTAGAATATCTTGCTGGAATACAAAAAAAAGTTAACACATAGCAGTATTGCCTAAAAACTGCAATAGTAAGGGCCAAACTAAACAACACTTTTAAATCATTTTCATACAATATGAAGGTTGATTGCATACCATTTTGAGTATTATTTTTGTTAGATATATTGTACGGTTGTAAAATATACACCCCTAAGTATTATTTTACAACTGTGCAGTAGGGTGAAACAAGCCTATTTTAACAGTCACACTCAGAAAATATTTGTATCAGTTTTTAAGCCCATGATTTCGAAAAAGAAGTTGGAAACCTTATATAATAATAAATCAAAACCTATTTTTAATGCTGTAATTTTTGGCTCTTATGATACAGTCCTTTTGGATTTCCGTGGTTTTCCATATTTAATCATTATAGTTCATTTCATATTCATTTTACTAAGACTTTTTGGCCCAATTTGCTTTTAGGATTATAAGTATACTTGTTAGATTTTATGATGCTGGAAAAGACAAATTTTTGTTTAAAAACTAACCAAAATATATAAAAATCATAAGACAATATTTAAAAATTTTAGAACCTAAAAGTAATGGCAAAATAACTACATTGGTGTCAGTAACTAATCCGAGTGCGAGTGTTAATATTAAATAATTATTATTTATCTCACAATAAATTAAAATTCAAGATTCTCTCTCTTGCAAAATTATTAATACCTAGAAAATAATATTTATGTATTTTTTAGGGTATATTAATGAAGCTGGTACATTAAATCTTTCCCGCTTCGAAAAGTTTATGCAAAAGCTGGGAAATATTGATTTGGAAAATTTTGACGAAATTCGTGATGATTTATTGTATATGGAGGCGAAAACTGGTAGAAAGTACAATGCACATTCCAAAGTATCAGTAAGGATAATTTCTTATTGACAATAAATTTTAAAACTGATCACTTTAACAGTAACTCTTTTTACTGTTAAAGTGATCAGTTTTTTAAAATTTATTGGCAATAAGAATGCTTTTTTAATTTTGTTTTTACTACTACTAAAATGATTTTTAGTGTTTTTCTGGTTTTAGGGTACTAGAGAATTAGAAGAATGGATTTGTGATGAAAATGGAATGCCGCTTGAATCTCTTGAACCTGAGAATGATAAAAAACAAGGCATGGATTCTGGGTTGGCAGCTTTAATTCAGGAAGCTAATGATCTAGTTAGTAGTTATAGTAGTTATACCCTATTGCTCTATTATTTTTAACCTAATTGTTATATTTTTAATTTTAATTAAAATGTATTAATTATAGTGTATAGAATCTGATACAGACGATGCCGACGAGGAGGAGGATGAAGATGACCAAGCATTTGTAAATTATAAAAAGAATACTACAGAAATAAACTTGACTATGCTAAAGTGACACCGTAAGTATTTTGACAAAAATGCAGTTTAAAAATAATGATGAACGAATGTTGCTGTTAAGGATTTAAAAACATTTTTATCATATGGTAACACAAATTTTACCTAGAGTGAGGAGTTTGGAAATATTATATTAAAAATATGGATTTTGTTAAATCCTACAGTGTGTCCCAGGATAGATGTTACAAGAGGATAAATGGATTAAAAATCTTTGAATTTTAAAACGAAATTTTGGGAAAACTGGTCGCATGGTCTATATATATAACTCGCCCTGTATATTACCAGTCGGAGTAAAATTTTGTATTTATTAGTTTTGGACCATGCGACCAGTTTTCCCAAAAGGGCGTTTTGTGATTCCAATATTTTTGGTCCATTTGTCCTCTTGTAACACCTATCCTCTGACACACTGTATAATATAAAAATATGTGTCATTAAAAAAAAACAAGTAAAACG
Source organism: Listronotus bonariensis (assembly GCA_014170235.1). Classification (NCBI taxonomy): domain Eukaryota; kingdom Metazoa; phylum Arthropoda; class Insecta; order Coleoptera; family Curculionidae; genus Listronotus; species Listronotus bonariensis. Next base: position 39,881 of record JACEGR010001024.1, read on the forward strand.
CAGAAAATTTTATTAAAAGTTTAGGCTTAGGGCTTTTTTTTTAAAGATTTTATAATATTTTTTCTATTGTATTTATAAATAACAATCGAACATTTACAGCAATAAGGCAGTAGGCTGTATAAAATTAAGGCATTTTTATTCTTAACAACCCATAAACAAATAAATAATGATCAATTTGCTATGTTGGTCTTCATATTACAAAATAGGTGGATTTACGAAATATTTTAATGCCGTTTAATTTATTTCATTGGTTTTTATTTGATTTCAAATGATTTGATCTTAGAAAATAAATTTAGGGTAAATAAATTATATGTTTTCTTGTACAGATTGGCTTCTATTATTTTAAATATTCCTATAATATTATTGCATTATTTTAGCAATATTAAAGTATTCACAAAAATTATGCACTATAATACTTTATAGTAAATAAATCAAATTTGGAAACTCTATAAGATTATAATAAGAATTTTAAAAGGGTTGAATGTATACCTCAGAGGACACACAGACTGCTATCTGAGAAGACAAAAGATTATGTTTAGTAAGGATACATTTATTAATGAAAAAAAAGCTATGTCTTTTTGTTCCTAAGATAAAGACTCTTTGTTGGGTTCATGCCAAGATAGTACTGCTTCGGGCCTGATTCCAAGGTATAGATCCTGTGTTAACACAGAATCAAATATTAGAATTAATTGGGGACACGCCAATCCACCGCTTCGGTCCTAGTTTAGGGTATTGCGAGCTGACCCTATTCAGCCCGATTGACCTCTATGATCGTCGTTGAAACAAAATAAAGAAAGATACTCTTAAAGTACCAATTAAAATTCGATGTTTTCTTTAAAACTGTTTTCAATCAGAAGTGATAGTAACATTCACTGCACAGTGACTAGTGGACCAACCGTAGTTGGTACCAGTTAGAATGTTACTGTACTAAATATTTTGCCCTGAAACGTTAAACCAACGAATTTTTGTTTTTAATGAGGGTGTGCGAATATCGTTCGAATTGAATATTAGTATTCAGTTCAAAATTCAAATAGAGTAATTCAAAAAATTTTGAGTTATTCGATTTTTAATTGGATTAATATACATTTTATTTATGCCATTAATAAGTAATAGCTTTAATAAAATGTATATTAATTGTTAATTTTATTTTTAAATATCAAAATTAAAACTCTTAATTCCAAAGACCCTTGAAAATTTGTAAATAATAAAATAATTTAAAAAAATTGAAATTTTTGTTTTTTTTTTTTTTTGAATTATACGGGAATTCTCAAGTAATTTGGAAATTCGAATTTTTTAATTTGCAAAAAATAATTTGTGAGTTATAATTAATCACTTACCCCTACTTTTAAACATATGGTTCTAGACAAATCTTTTTCATTTTAACATACTTTACCTAAGATTTTTTTTCATTTATCTCGTTTATTCTACATATATTGTATTAGCCGAACTGTAGTGTCGATGGTCGATATAGGGACCTATGAATAGTCTGTATTCTAAGTCGTCTATTTGCTCACAATATCTATTAAAGCACCCAACAATAAATGTTTAATGTCTATTAGTTTCTTTTAATTTTAGAGAAGTAATGAGAGACCAGGCTGAAGGCTATGTAAGAGCAATCCAATGGAATCTCAACTACTACTACAATGGTGTCTGTTCTTGGTCGTGGTTTTATCCTCACCATTACGCCCCTTACATTTCTGACATCAAAGGATTTTCGAATTTAAAAATTGACTTTGAATTAGGAACACCTTTTAAACCATATGAACAAGTAAGAAATAGGCTTAGTATATCAATCGACTTGTATGTTTGTCCAGCAGATAAATTCTATGTTCATATTTTTAATGAAGTGTATTTTGTTGAGTTTACTGTTATGTATCTGTTTGTAACTTATACTCGTATATTGATATACCAGGGCCCCAATTTCAAGTGTAAGAGAATAGGAAGCTCCCCAAGAGAAACTTCTTTCCCAGAAAATAAACAAGAAAACTATGTGACTAAATTCTCTGTCATGTAATTAGTGTAAGAAGACCTTCATTTTGAGCTATGTAAAATTGGCGTGTAGGGGTATTAGGGGTGTATTTTTAAAAACTTTTAGAAATTTTTTATTATCTTATACACAATGTTTACGGATTGACTTTACAATAGCAGAAATGGACCAAAAATTTTAATGTTCAAGAAACTGGTATATGTAAAATGCTTTTGCGTCTTGGAAAAACAAGGTAGATGTTGAGGATATTGTTTCTTTTTGTATAAGAACCGCAAAAACTATTAAATTGTCAAAATGGTCCAAGGAAAAACTTCCTTTGCTTTTAATAATTCAGCAAAATAAAAAAGGTTTTCGAATGAGCATTAAATATGTAAAAGTTTACATAAAATTTAACAAATTTACCTGGTTTTAATAACCCATATAATGACTTTTAAAATTTAGTTAAAAATTGGAAAAAGTTACTTTTTAAACTTTTATTTACATATGGGATGTATTAAAATAACATTGGTTTAGAAAATTAGAAGTACGTTGTTCTAACTGAATCATTTTATTCAACACCTTGCTTTACTAAATTATTAATAATAAGAGAAGCTCTCTTTAGTCTCTTTTCAAATATTGGTACTTTTTAAAGTCTTTGTACAAAACAAAACTTTTTTAACGTAAATTTTGTTATTCTAAGAAGCAAAAGCATTTTTTATCATAAACGATTTTTTTTAAATACAAATTTTGGGTCTATTTTGTTGCCGTAAAGTCCATCTATGGACATACTGTATAGTCAAAGGTAAATTATGCTTTATTGTTTAAAGATGTACTTATCTCATTAACAAAGCTGTAATAAAATAGAATATAATATTATATACATATAAACAGAATTTAAAAAAAACAATATAAATAATTCACAAACCCCTAAAATTGGTTAATTTAAGGTAAAACGCATATTTGTCATGTATTTAATATTCAAAACTAAAAATAAATAAATAAGATTAAAAACAACGTAAAATTTTGTTAGCAAGCACGTACATTAGGGTGCTTTTTATGTGACTATTTTTTTCCCTAACTATTTAAAAAAATTTCCTAAACTGTTGAGTATGAAAATTTAATTCTACGGAAACTCCAACAGTTATACTTTGGGCACTATAAATTAAGAAAAACACCTGTACACCCCAATTATCATAATAAAAATGTATTTTATTGGTTTAAAAAGTCAGTAACCGTAGTACTTACTAGATATTTATTATCAATATTAAGTAACCAAAGTATATCTCAAAAAATATCAATCTTGGATGATTTGGTGCTGGGGTTCCTTTTTGTGGAAAATTGCACCCTGAAGTACATAAATACAAACAATTGGTCATTTTTACATTCTTTGATGTGACTTTATTTAATTTTTAGTTAAAGTAATAAAAAACTTCCAATTTTAGCTTCTTGGAGTACTTCCGGCTGCTAGTAAACATCTTTTACCGGCAGCATATCATCGTTTAATGACTGGTGAAGATTCTCCTCTTAAAAAGTACTATCCAGAAGAATTTCAAACTGATCTAAATGGAAAAAACAAGAATGGGAAGCTGTTGTTTTAATTCCCTTTATGGATGAGGTATGTACGTGTATATCAAAAATTATTGTTGCATGTAAAGCAAAGTTTTTAGTCTTAACTCTGTTTGCCTATTTATTTAACCATTGCGGTTCGTATAAAAAGGCTTTTTATTAAATTTATGCCATACGACACAAATATTTACCGAAGGGATTAGTTTTATTTGTGGGTTTTTTCTCATATCACAAGGGTCTTAGAGGATAGTCACAAGACTAAAACGTCAGTAGAGATTGGTATGTCTGTGAATAATCAGCATCATAAGAAGCGTACGCTGTATGATTATATAAGCTATCAAGAGTTTAAAACGCGTCGGTTTATCAAAAAATGTTGTAAAGCGTTCAATTTTATACAAGAGAATAATTTGGTTTAGCCTTTTTGATATTCCATCCAAGAGTTATAAAATTCTAAACTAAAGAAAACTTTTCTATGTTATTCATACGGGAAATTGAAATTGATCATGCGGGATATATTAATATTAAAATCTATGGCTTTCAAAGGATTTTTTTTCTTCATTTCCAACAATATTTTTAATATCCTTAAGAAAGAAAAAATAGTAGTTTTTTTGAATCAGTCTATTATCCACACTTATATTTTTTGAGGCCATTGCATAAGTCTCTCTTTAATTAACACACAATAGAGGGTAGTCTACTTCCACCACTTCCAGTAGTTTTAAAAAAGTGCAGAAATATTTTAAAAAAAATGTATTTTTATGGTAGCAATATTTCCTTAGAATTTCGTTTGTTTTTTGCCATTTTTATTCCGCGATAATGGTTGACTTTTGACACCACGTTTATAAAGCAAACTATCCTTTATTTTAAATTAGGAATTTCCTAAAAGTGTTCTCATTTGTAAAAACACCCTGTATAAATTGCTGTTGCAAACATGGTATTTCTCAATTGATTGCCACTGGTCTGTTTGACAACTATGAGAAGAAGTACCACTGATAAAAATGAAGTGCTATTTTTACCTTATGTCATTTTTGCTGTATATCCTATTTTTCTCATGAGATTACCGAAGAAGTAACAGGTTTTCCAGAACTGTTTATTGGTTTTCATATACATATGTATTTATGCTATTTCAGTTCATGATCAAACTGATTTGCTGCTTGATTTCGACCTACGTGTGTTTTCTTTTAGAAAGAACTATTAGAAGCCATGAAACCTTGTAATGAACAGTTGACTGAAGAAGAACGGCGCCGAAATACTCACGGACCGATGTTGGTTTATAGCTATACCTCTGAAGATTATGGCAAATACGACGCACCTGATTACTTTCCCACTGTCAAACATAACCATTGTAAAGCTGTAGCCATGACCATAGAGAGTATAAGAATCCCCCAAGAAAAATTAATTAAGGGTGCTTATCCTGGGGTTTCTCTGGATGTTTATTATCCCGGTTTTCCCACAATGAAACATCTAAAATATAAAGTAAGTTTTTTTATTTTGTAAAAAAAAATATTTGCCTATTTTTTAATAAATTATCAGTTTAAAGGTAAAAATCACCAAGTATATTTTTGCTAAGAAATTAGTTAAGCACATCTAAGTAACTTGCAGCAGAAGTTTATTTTATAAAAAACTTATCAACTACACTTATGATTTCTATAAAGATTCAGTAAAGTATTAAACAAAAAAATTTTTCTAAAACAAGTTTTAAATAAAATCCTCTAAATGTCCTAAAGCATAAAATGTTTCTTAGTAAATTTTACCTTTAAACTTACGTAATACAAACTAAAGGAAGGACCAATATCCAGAATTTAAACCAAATAAGCTGGTATTTAGCACTCTTAACGTGCACTTGTAATTAAAACATCGTTTGATAATCTCTTGCTTTACTTCTTTGGTGGTAATTCCAATAAAACTTATTATTTTCTCAGGGTGAACTAAGTAAAGCAAAAGTTAAAGTTTTCGAACAGCCAAGTCGATATGAAAATATGATTATAAAAATCATTCAAGATGAAGAAACGAATAGTGAAGAAATCCCGGTAAATTTACTGGGAACCTGCGTTTTTGTTGGATGGCCGCATCTAGTAGAAGCCAGGTACAGCTAAATTTATAACTCTTAAGTTTAGCCATTAAAAATTACGTAAAATAAAATTTACCATTAGAAATATTTCTTACTTATTTAAAAAGAAATCTAAAGTAAGGTAATACGACCAAATTCAATTTATTTAAAGAATCTGTGGATCTCCTTCTCTTATTTAATTTTGTTGATAACAAATGATTTTCTTATTATTTTGGTAGTTTTTTCTTTTTGTTATTAATGAATAAAAGGCGTTATTTAATTTAAATATACCTTAACCTCTATATACTTTGATTCCCTCTTTACATGCAGCTCACTGACAACAGTTGATAGTACTGGTGACTAAAATGTCGATCCGGGCCTCTTATTATTTTTTGGATATTATATATTGAGTTTTTATACATGATTTGTTTTTGTTTTATTAGTGAAGAGGGCCCATACTCTATAACGCAATAGAAAAGAAATTTCCTTTCTCTGCAATGTAAATCATAAGGACATTTCAGGAAATTTATTTTCTATTGGGTTACAGAGTACGGGCTCTGTCTTTTAGTATGTGTAAATAAGTTATGCTTCTTAAAAAAGAGTAAAAATATGTTAAGCCTATATATTTTAATCTTGAATGACATTCGAATAAAAAGATATGTTATATACTTAATTTTTTATAATTTTCATAGGGTTGCCGCTATTTCTAACAGTAAACGAAAGTACATTAGTATGGGGGGTTCGAACCAGTATAATACCGAAGAAATAGAAGATAAAACTCTGTTTAAAGCTGAATACTCTGGTGTTGTTGAAAGGTAAATATGTGTCTTGTAACTGAATACTGTTGCTTAAATCGCTGCAAAAATGAGAAAATATAGGTCTTAGATTTTAAAATATTGGTGCTTTACGTTGCTTCGCTGTAATTTAATCGACTTTATATCTGTTACATTTTCTAATATTACAGGTAACGCCAAAATTACTGTACAGGGTAACCCATTTCAGAAATTTTTATTAGGTATCTCGGTAACTTTTTAAATTAAAATAGCAATACAAGCATCAAGTGTTTTTTTTTTGAGTTAAACTTGAAATGTTAAAATTATATTTGAAAAAATTTTGCTTGCTTAGGAGATATGGTGAAAAATAAACAAATTTGTCAATTTTAGAATGACCCTATATTTTCTTAGTTTAAAAAAATACAAAAGATTGTTACTTTTATCAAACATAACCTGATTTTTTAAATGGAACACTAAATATTTTTTTTATATAGGGAGAAACCATATTAAATTCTCTTTTCAAAAATATACCACCATTTTTTAGTCCATAATACAACAGTCTAAGGCAATTTACTTTGGTTAAAATGTTGATCGTTTGCGAGATAGTTATTTTTTAACACATTTCAATAACAAGATTAAAAAAAAGATATACGTAGTTTTGGTAGCCACAGTTCTATTTTAGTTTATTTAAGAAATTTGCAATTTAAATTAAAACGCTACAAAAATATAATAGTAAATATCTAAAATGATAAAACACAACAAGTCAATCTTTACTCAAAATTTTTATAGTATAGAAAAAAAAGCAGTAAATAAGGTTTTTTTTTAATTGTTTGTCATGTTCCCTTTGTTTCCAATCAAATCATTTGTCAAGTATTCTTTTAGATTCTATGGAAAAAAATCAAAATATTACAAATGTAAACTACCATGTTTAGTTTGTATTAGATGACATTCTTATGTAAACTCTATTTAGATCTATACATTAATCCAGTATTGTCCGTTTTTAGGTATAAAAATCGCTTAGGTATTGAAGTAGGCGAAGTTAAAGTGTTGTGTCATGTTCAAGTTTTGATTGGCCGAAAATACGTCTTTTCGCCTAATGGTAGATTAACGCTGGAGAAGCAGTTTTCAGAAAATGTAGCTTTCTATCCATTACAGACTATAGTTTCTAATATTGACGCCTATGATTCACACCATTCAATATTTAGAAATATAACTGATGTGTTTACAGAAGGGTCATCTTGCTTCACATTGTGTAACCCTTACTATGGATCTCAAGGACTTGTAAGTAAAGGCCATAATACAGGCTGATTCAAAAATCGATCACGAAACTTAAGGGGTGATTCTACTTGACAAAATAAGGGTAGAGCTTCATATAATTTTTTTCAAAATGTCATTTTCGAGTTACAAGCCTTCAAAGTTCAATTTTTATTTTGGTTTTTTCGCCATATTGCATTTATTTTTAACCAATCCATTTGATATTTGGCACACAAATTGAGTTTTGCAGATTCTAAAATTTTAAGATAAAAGTACATTTTTAATTACCGCCAGAGGGACCTAAAACTTAAAATTTATTTACATTATAACTTTTTTATTTTGACAGATATCTCAAAGTTGCGGGCGTTATTTTATAGACAATCAAAAACTTAAAAAATAGGGTACTCTTTATTAAAGTCGATAAACCTCACTGTTTAGGCACCAATAGACAGCAAATTTATCATCAATTTCAATCAAATTACATACATACATACAGGGTGTCCAGTAACTTAACCGACAAACTTTACGGAGCGTTTCTACAACAGAAAATAGGGAAAAAACTTCATATAAACATATGTCCTAAACGTCTTAGTTTTTGAACTATGGTGTGTTAAATATTAAAAAAACTTGGATGTCTATTGGTGCTCAAACGGTGAGGTTTATCGACTTTAATATAGAATACCTTGTTTTTTTAAGTTTTTGATTGTCTATAAAATTGCTCCCCCAGCTTTGCGAATTCTGTCAAAATAAAAAGTTATGATCTAAATAAATTTTAAGTTTTAGGTAAAGTGCCCTCTGACGGTATTTAAAAAAGTAATCTTGTCTTAAAATATCAACTGGATTGGTTAAAAAATATATGCAATATGGCGAAAAAAACTAAATAAAAATTGAACTTTGACAGCTTGTAACTCGAAAACGAATGACATTTTGAAAAAATTTATATGAAGCTCTACCCTTATTTTGTCAAGTAGAATCACCCCTTAAGTTTCGTGATAGATTTTTGAATCACCCTGTATAAGTATTTAGAAATTTGACTTATTTAACAAAGTGTATAGAATAAATTGGAGGTCACTTGTTTATTAATTTATTTACAGTAACAATACTTACAGAGTACACACTCCAAAATAGTACAAAAATTTACATTACATTGCATTTAAGTCTTAATATTCGCAATTAACATATCTTTTAAAAGAATTAAAACTAATATAACCAAAAATATCAAAAGATTGAAAATTCTTTATGTAGTTATTCATGAGTGTATCAGAAAAACGCTGAAATCCATAATTAGTCCTATGTGGTTGAATTTAAAACAAATCTCCACATCTTGTAAACCTAATAGGTATTCTTAAACAAATCTTTGCTAGCAGCTGGCTACAACATACTTGCCCATTTAACAGTTTATACAGAAAAAATGCCATAGCTTTGTGCCTTCTTTTTTAAGGGAATCAATCCCAGCTAACTGAATACGAATTGTGTATGGCAGTTCTTTATATGGAAATCTAGCAGTTTTGCGAATTTGTTCTGAACTTGTTCCAAACGATGAATATGACAATTGTACTTAGGACTCCAGATAATGCTATTATACTCAAGAACACTACGAACCAAACTGTTATATAAAGATTTTATAGCCCTAATATCATCAATATGCTTATTAAAACTAAGATCTTTACTAAATATTACACCCAAGTCCTTAAAGTTATCCACACAACCAAGCGCAACATTCGCAATACTGTAATTATATTCAACAGGAGATTTACCTTTATAAAAACGCATCACTTTACATTTTGAAATGCTTATTTCCAGTAGGTTTTGTTTGTTTTTTTATTTGTTGTTTCTCTGTTATAAAATTAGTAACAGCATAATTTATCCTATTAATCCATGAAAATCTACAAGGGTATAATTTTAAGTTTTTTTTAATTTAAGTATTATTTTTGAGCTTAATACAAGAAACAAATAAACATCAAAAAATTAGGAAAAATGAAGTGGTAAACTTTTTTAAATGAAATACCCTGCATATTATGTTACCATTAAAAAGGTCTTTTAAAGAGCTTTAAGATATGTCACATTTTGTTTAACTATCTTTACTAAGAATTATGGCCACTTAAATTTTAAAAATAGTAAATTTAATTTCCACTATACTTACGGCAATAGACTTAGTGATTACAGCTTAGACCTGTAGCTATGATGGCAATTATATCTGCTTAAATTTAAATAGTCATGTTTCCGGAATTAAAAAAAAATAAATAAATATATTAAATGTAGTATTTTTTAAAGCTCTATTAGAAAAAGGTTACTTTTTCATTTTTCTTAAATTTTTGATGCTAATTTGTTTCTTTCGTTGTGCTTAAAAAAACTGTGAAATTTTTTGTACCAGAAGTTTTTTCTTCTTTTGCTATCATTGTAGGTGGGTATCTAAATATAAATAAAACCCATGTACATCATATATAATTGACTCAGACCCGTAAATCGTAACATTTCAAAAATATCAATATATTTTTCACTCTAAACATATCTACTTTAATTTTATTTTTACTTTTTTTTAGGTTTTAGATAGCAGGGATTCATTAAAATGTGGCAGGATAAAGGTTTGTGTATGTGTTAGTGATGAACCAGACTTTGAAAGAGTTAAAGTATTAAAGGAGGAAATGATGAGAAACTACAAAACTTTATTTAATGCCGCTAGTCAATTAGGTAAATATACAACACATATCTTAAGAAATCTAATGGTTAAAGTAGTCATTTACTAAGTCAAAACCTTTACAAAACTTACCCAGTATAAACAATGCTCTAACTTGCTAACTTCAGCGATTTTGAAGCTGAACTATTAACAAATTCAGTTATTAGTCAGAGTTTAAATCTTAAGAAGAAATATTTTAAAATATCATTGGTTTGTTCCTATGTGTTTTTTTTTATACAATGCATAATATGTCTGAAACAATATGAGACATCTAATTTAGTAACATTTAAATATTTTTTAAAGAATGAAAAAACACCTTTTAAATTTAAAACACAAATCTTAGAAAGATCTAAACAGGTATGATTTAAAAGGTTTTCTCGGAATATGAAAACAGCTATAAGGATATATGACAAACAAACACGTGAAAGTAGTATTTTAAATTACATTTTGTATTGTTCACGCAGGCGACCCACATTCAATTCCCGGCCGATTCTAAAAACCACAGCAAAAAGCAATATATGCATTATGCTAAGCAGAACCATCTCTTAGGCTTAAAACAGGCGGAACGGTTTTTGCTGAGGCGGCGACGAAACGGTGCAAAACACACGAGTCGGCAAGCCGGGACTGCTGGCTGCCGCAACAATTTTTGCCGACCAATCGTCTGTTTTGTAATATTCAAATATCATAAAGACGTCGCCAAATCGGCTCTTCGACTCAGCAAAAACCGTTCTGTCTGTTTTAAGCCTTAAACTTACTTCTGCCGTCCATGATTAGCATATTTCGGTGCTTGGAAATCTTGGACATATTTATGGAATAAAGGAATCAACTATCCAATATTCCGGAAACCATAATATTGACTTTTTATCTTTGGGTATTTTAGGCTGGCCGCACGTATCCTTTCTAATCTTACTATCAGACACGACTATCTGAAGGTTAAGCGATCGTTGATATGCTTGACGTGATGTCCTATCCGATATCGGATCGGACCGGATGTATGTGTCACGGTCATAAAAACTCATAATCAGTCGACCTTCAGATAATCGTATCCGAGAATCGTGTTCGATAGTAGAATGAAAAAGAAGGATGAGTGCGGCTTCTGGGAAAAATACACGTGACTGCTAGACTCTCTTCCCCGTCCTTCTTGGTCGTCCTCAAACTTGTAAGGTATTTGGTAAATATCACCATTTTTGAGCACCCTGTATTTATTAAATGCCGACATAGCAATACATGTTTTTTGGTGCTTGCAGCCTGGTCCATCGAATTATAAGACGTTGTCACGTCAAAATACAAAGATAAAAATCCTTTCGAAATATGTGGTAGTTTTTCTAAAGTAAGCATAAATAAATATTTTTAGGTATGAGCCACTTTTTATATTCTCGTATTACTGGCTCAATATTTGCATCATTGCCAGATGGAGAAGGAGGATTAAAAAATACTAACGTTGGCCTGGATCTCAAGTTTAACAAGAAGAATAAGGAAACTCCTGGTTATACAAGAAAAATCGCAACAACTTGGTATTATACAAATAAATGTACAGAGTTGGTCCGAGAATATTCTGAGAAATTCCCGGAGATTTTTCAGTATTTCAGTGAAAATGGAAGCAATGATAATATTACTGTTGAAGCAATATTTGGAGACAAATGGTAAATTTTACATACCTACATTTAATTAGAATGTAAATTTAAACAAGTTTTAACCTCAAGAGGCTGGCTATTTCTATATAATATTTTATTCAAGACACCGGATCATTTTATTTTAAGATTTTTTCTTAGTTGTAGTCTAACCATTAGACTGGGCCAAAAAAAAACAATATATTTTTTCAAACGGTTCTGAGAAAATATCATTTGATAGATGATACACCTTTTAATATTAATATTAAGGGCTCTAACTTTTACAACAAGTTATTTTATTATAATAATAATATTTTCTCCCTACCGTTTGAAGAGAAACAATCGTTTTTTCTTAGGGTTGGTCTACTAACCATGTTAGGTTTTTGGAAGAATTTTGAGGATAGTTTGCTTCCTCTAAAATGTACATAAATTGATTACTTATTTGTATTTAATTTTTTTTATATCCATACGTAATTTCTAAATATACATTTTAAATTTTCTGGACTTTAGTACCTTTTAATACCCACTTAAATAAATAAACAGTGAGGAAAAAATGTTGTAAATGTTTTACATAAAAAGTAATTTTGCTAACATTAATTATATTTATGTTTATCAGGGATGAAAAAATAAAAGAGCTACAAACATGGTTAAGAACTATACCGACTTATAACTTGGAAAGACAACCATGTGGAAGTCAAGTTACAGAACCAGAAGTAGTTCAGGAAATTGAAAAAATTGTTGACGATTCTTTGAAGAATATTGTTTCCAAAAAATAACTATGCAGATTAAACCTGCGTTTCTTTATAAGGTAAGTCTGAAATTATATTAAATAATTATCTAATGATGTGAGCTTACTTTTTAAACTGTTTAAATCTACTTCTTTAATCTTAAAACTCACGTTCGGAATATGTAACACTACTTGTAATCCAGGATAACAATGTCAACTTTGTTAAAGGGGTGTTCGCAACCTAATTGGCAAATTCTGAAACAAGATGGTGTAAGTCAAGAGTATGTAAGAGTATAGTGTCTTAACATTAAAAATCTTTTACAAAAATGTTAACTAGTCAAATAAGTTGCTGTCAATTTTACTCCTTATAGAACTTGCAATTACAAATAAACTATAATTTGGTACTGTTTGTAGTCATTTGAAACAAATATTCCTACAGTCACTTTCCGACTGATATGAACTAAGATTATATCTAGGAAGTTGTTCAAGGAAAGGCAGAAAAGTAAAACGTACTAATGGCATCAAAAATTTACTTGGAAAAAAAAATTTATATAGATATCTGGGTTAATATTAAAACCAAAGTAATTATTATTTTTTAACTCTCTAATTTAGATATAAATTTTTAATCTACGGGTAAAGGGAGCGCTGCCCCCTACTTGTACGCCTGTGAAATGAAATGTCTTCTCAAACCATTAATTAGTAAGATTAAGATCAAAAAAGATTGGGCAAATGTAGTTACTTTTTAAAATAGATGGCCATTACTGACCTAAAAAACAAAGTTTTAAAATTGGTTTCATCGGCACTACCGCGTTGTCTAAAAGTTCTGTGAAATGCAAAAACTGCATATTTCAGTGTTTGAGCAGCGTTGACTGAATAGGGAAAAAGACTGGTTAAACATATTATAACACGACAACACGGTACTCTGACCTTTCGAGGGCTGTCACAAAGATTGAAAAAAATACAAGTTTCTTCTAAAGGCGTTTTATATCTCATTTTGGTATATTATTATCTAGGCTTTAATACTACCTCACCTGTCCATAGGTGGAAAACATAGCATAATGGTTATTTTGGCTTAAAATGTTGTGTTAGGTCGTCAGTTTAAGCATCTCAAATATACAGGGTGTAATTTAATTCATGGTTAAAAATACAGGGTGTTTCCTTAGTTTATTTTAGGAAGAAAAGTTCATATGCCCATATGTCCTAAACGTCTTAATTTTTAAGCTACAGGGCGTCAAAATTTTAAGAAAAATATCGTTTTCTTACTATAACTTTATAAAACTCTTTAAGATATTTTCATAAAATTTAACATATACCTACTTAGAAGCAATAGGCTATTTTTGATGTGAAAGTTTTTTAATTATTTCCACCATGGCGTCCGTACGGGATGTATACTGGAAATTAAAAATATATGATACGCCATTGCTTTTTTAAAAACAAAAATTATTTTTAAAATTTCCATTTATTTAACAACTTTCTTGGTCGAATGGACCGTTTTCGCGTAAAAAAATAAAAACCGTTTTTGATGCATTTTTGGTATAGCAAATTTTTTAAAAATAGTAGGCTGGTGCCCTATTTTTGGTTTTTATGTGAAAACGGTGCATAGTACGAAAAAAGTCAAGAGGTCAAATTTGTTGCAAAATAAATGAGGATTTAAAAAATGATTTTTATTTTTGAAAAAGCAATGCATATTTTTTTTTCGAAAAATTTTCAGTATTCGTCCCGTACAGACGCAACTGGTTGAAATATTTTAAAATATTCTATGTTAAAAAAATTCTATTGGTGGTAGATTTGTGCCAAATTTAATGAAAAATTTTAAACACCCTGTACCTTAAAAGTTAAGAGGTTTAGGACATATATATGTATATATATATATATCCCAAAAAAATCATAACCTGTATGTTTAGCCATCAATTAAATTACACCCTGTATATATTAACGTCAGAACTGACAAATACTATATTACGTTGAAGTATATTAGAATAAAAATAAATATATCTTTCTACTTTTTAGGGCAGTCATCGAAAAATAATGTTTCTAACACTTGCGCAAAGTGTCTTTCTCGAACTTAAAGCTTATCCGAACTTCGCTTTGCGTACGGAAAAGTAATACTTTGCGCACGTGTTAGGAAAATAACTATTGTATTACTGGTTTTTAGCCTGAGATTCAAAGTGGTACTCTAGTACCGGATCCACAAATGAACGTCCAGATTTTTGACAGAATAGTCAATACGCGGAAAGGATTTAGCGTACCTTTTGGTTTAAAGGGCACTGTTATAGCAGTATCAGAATCACCAACTAAAAACGAACGCGATACCATGTATGACGTTGTTTTTGACAAGCCTTTTAAAGATGGTATGCAATTAAACTGTACCCCTGGTCGTGGTTACAGGTTGCCCAGAACAGCGTTTATTAACATTTCTTATGGAAAAAGGTTATTGGAGGAGAAGTCGGGCAAACAAGGTAATGTCTTTTTTCTGTGCCACTTGTAAATTATCAAAAAAATAATAATAATAAGGTGCATTAATCCGTAAAAAAATATTTTTTTATTTGTAGCTAAGGTTTCTAAGTGCCCTAATGGTTAAAAAGTTTATTTTAAAAAATCATTATTTGTTTTATTTGGTCCAGTTAAAAATATGGATTACTGCTTATAAAGAAATATTCCATTTTTTTTTTGTTCTCAAAAAAGTTTAAAAATTTACAGTTTTGTCTACTAGACCAAGCCTTATCGGCTAGAAATAAGTGCTATAAATATTTTGAACATTTGATAAATTTAAAAAAACTGAAATGAATTCTTAAAAACGCATCTTTCCAATTTAATTGTTTATAACTTTTAGCGTTGTAATAATACAAAAGTTTTTTAATATCCGGAACTAAATTTTTAGCAGAAATTTTTATTGAAAATCATATAGTTCCTTGTAATTAAAATAGATGTTTAAATACTGTAAAAAGTTGCTGAGGCCGTCTAAATCATCCATTTTTGAAATATAACGTTTAAAAACTTAAAATTTGTAATATACCAAATAAAATTAAGTGTTTGTCTCATATGCGGGTAATGGGCCCTAATTTGCAAAATTATTGTGCACAAATTATGAAACTGATTTTATTAATTGGAATATTAGAAATGTTGTTAAACCTTGGCAAATTTCTGATTTGTAATATTAAAAAAATAATAAATGGTAGTTTTTTTATTGTAATTTTGAAACAAGCAAAATGCAGTTTATCATTTTTAGCTAGTCCTACGCAGTGCCAAAAAATATTGCATATGCTCAATTTTTCGATAAATACACGATAATACAAAGATGCTTTAATTTAAATGGTCATATCTCTTTAAATATTTAAGTTACCAAGACAATATAATAAATGTTAAGGAAACGTTAATCTTTAATTAATGCATCAGCTTTAACAGGGTGATTAAAGGTTTTTGAAAAATAGAAACAGGTTTATTCACCCTGTATGAAAAAGGAAGTAACCATATCTGTGATTAAATTATACCTTTACTAATTTTTGATATTTCTTTTACTTAATTGTGTTGATACTTTAAGGTATTAAACGAATTATAAGCATTTAGAAAACCCCAGGTTATATGGATATTTTGTGGAAAATGTAAAAATTACAAGACTTCTTTAATCCAAAGTTATAAGTAAATTAAATAAAAATAAAAGAATAGCTTTTGTTTTTGCCTTTTATTTGCTCTGTTCTAGCCTTGTCTGAGATAGAGCATATTTCAATACTTGTGACAATGATTTTCAGGAAAACATTTGATTTAAAATAAAATAGGCAGAAACTGTGTAACAAACTTACAAAACTTAAATTTTGAAGGTATTAATTTAATACAGAATTTTTAACTATTTTGATTTAAATAAATTGTTTTTCAAAAAATTATGGGAACATCTGATTCCTGAAACTGTGTTGAGTATAAACAAAGTAGCGCTGATCCCAAATATTCAGTTTTTAATTAATAAGTGAACAAACTGCACTGAAAGGTGAATAGAGGTGATGAGCGGGGTAAAAGGGTTAAAACTTAGATGTTACTGTAGAATGTAAATAATTTATGAACTGAAGGTTAACTTTATTCTTTGATTATAAAGTCGATATCATGGCCTACTACGCGAAATTCAGTTTTAAAATTAGAAACATCAATTAAGGGGTCAAAAATATAAAGAAACTATTAAGTAAATAAGTAATTTAAGGAATAAAACATATACCGGGTGTTCCATAAGAAAAATTACATGTTTGGCTTATATCTCAAAAACATAAAGTAAAAACAAAATCTAACCAAACCACTGGATTCTAAGTAAAAATATCTACTATAACCTAAGTTTTTACTTTTGTTGTAAGTTACAAGGCAACTGAAATATGAGGGAGGGGGTGCAAAAACAAAAAAAAATAAGAATTTTGCCTTGTTTCTCAAAAACAAAGAGGGCCATGAAAAATCTCTTATTGTCATCTTTTGTTTCTTCAAAAAGTAACAACAGTTTTCGAAAACCACAGGTCTCTGTCTTTAATAATGACCTTTTTTTCAAGGATTTTCAGCCAAAACATGCGTGCCACCTTGTACACCCCACTAAATATGTATGAGGCTTGGTCTTTACTTTAAAATAAGCATGTATTAGTTTCAAACTGAAAAGAGTATTTTTGTAAGCATATGTTTCAGAGTTTCCATTTATATTCGGAAAAGTTATAAAAATGGCCGTTATTTATTTTAGGGTCATTAGTAGCAATGGCCGAATCAGCCAAAAAACCACAAAACTCATGGCAAAATACCAATGGACAAAAGTTCTTTAGCCAGTTTATGCAGAACAGCACACCACCTAAGCAACAGCATCAAAGACAAGTTGCCGCCGTTCCTAATCAAAAACAACAGTATCAAAATCCACAGCCGTATGTACAGTCACAACAACAATTTAGTCAACCACATGGGTCTGCTTTTGCTAGCTTCAATAACCAATCTAGAGGAATTTATAATAGTCCAATACAAACGCCTCCATTTGCACCTAACGATGGAGCCGCCAGTAATACTCCAGGTATATTAAATTACCAAACTGAACCAAAGACACAGAAAAAGACAAAGAAAGAAAATCAACGTCAAGAGCCTGGTGGCTCAAAAGAGGTGCACAAGTTAACTAGCTCACCGGTAAAATCTAAAAAGGTAGAACAGGTGCAGAAGAAGGAGGTTCTAGTAAGTGTTTTTGTTTGGTTTTCTGTTTACTCTCTTTTGATGTTATGTTAGTGTTTTCCCCAGTTAGTTTTACTTTTAAAGTAAATACCACTTAAAGTTATACACATGAAAATAAACTTACCTACTTACTTACTTCAAAAAATAATAAATTCATATTGTACAATATTATCGCAACTATACACTTAATACCACTTAAAGTGATAAAATGTTACTTTAGGCAAGTAAACAGGGTTGGCAGAAACCTGAAAACCTGAATTTTTCAGGAAATTTGTAATTTTAAAATCTTATATCATTGATATTAAATCTGTCCCTCTAAATTTAGTATTAAGGTTCTTTTAACAACTTTATAAGTAAAAAAACAAACTAGATGGGGCCATACATTTTGTTTTATTTAATTTAGGAAAAAAACCTGGATTTTTCAGGAGGGTTTTAAATACAAAACTTGGTGGCGACCCTGGCAATAAAGTAATTCTTTAAATTAATATTATAATACAATATACGAAAAACTTGCTAGAGTCGAAAGAAGATGATGATGCATTTTTCTTAAAATAAAAGTTTTCAAGGGCACAAAAATATTGTTTGTTTTTTTTAATTTTGTTTTGTCTGCGAGAACCGTAGAAAATTAATAGGCTTGAGAGTTTTTGCACCATAATTCAGATTTAGAATAGAATAGAATCTATAGAATAATTTTTATCCAGTGTCAGATTGGCAATGCTTTTTGGTTAGCATATTCAATCGACGCTAACTAAATTTATAACTGCTTTTAACATATTATTTAGAAACCAAAATAATTTTTGAAGAATAGTATTCAAAACCTTAGTAATCTTTAACTGGTTGGAGTGTATACCGGATGTCAACGAATCTATTAGACAAGCCATAACTTTTGAGTATTAGACATATCAAAATAAGACTTGGTATAAGTAAATGGTGTAGAAAGAGGAGAGTTTTCGTATATTTTTACTTTTTGGTTACGTCCGGTTTAACCGGAAATAAATTCAATTTTAAATTTTTAAATGGAACACCCTGTACATTTTAACATTTTTTGATTCCT
Source organism: Listronotus bonariensis (assembly GCA_014170235.1). Classification (NCBI taxonomy): domain Eukaryota; kingdom Metazoa; phylum Arthropoda; class Insecta; order Coleoptera; family Curculionidae; genus Listronotus; species Listronotus bonariensis. Next base: position 58,730 of record JACEGR010001024.1, read on the forward strand.
GAGACAATTCTAAATAGTGATTTAACATTTTAAAAAGTTTTTACGCTTACCTAATTTTATTGGAGCCGTTTGTAGTAGAGCATCTAGGTGGCTATGATCATTTATTTATGACTTTATTTTTAAGCCCATCGCAAATAAATTGGTATCGTTAGATTCGTTAAAAAATCGTTTATTCGAAAAGTGGTTGTCTAAAAGGGCTTGCCATTTAAAAAATAATAGTTATAACCGAAAATGTCAATTTGCCAAATTGTTTTATTCCTATCTTTAGTCACTAAAACATTGCGATTGATTTTTTTAACATCACCTAGGGTCACTAGATTAAATTGCAACCAATCATGGCCACCTAGGTGTGATATTAAAAATGGCTCTAAAAAATCAAGTAGGCTTAAAAACTTGTTAAAATGTCATATTCTATCTTAGAATTGTCTCAGAAATCGAAATATGTCAAAATATGCAGTGTTCCATTTAAAGATTTAAAATTGTAACCATTTCCGAAAGTGGCTAGAAAGTCAAAAATATGCATAAACTCTTCTCTGCTCATACTATTTACCTATATCAAGTCTCATTTTATTATGTATAGTACTCTTAGAAGTTATGGCTTGTCTAATAAATTCGTTGACAACCGGTATATATAGCCCTGAATCATTAGGAGCATGTCATTGGACACAGTACCGACACTCTAAAGAGTCTAAAGGATAAATAAATATAAATAAACGTTTATTTGTTCCAAAGTATAAAGAAAATATACAAATATATACCTCAAAATGAGGTGTGGAACGAGTCACACTATTCTAAAAAGTTAAAATTTAACACAGTAAAATAAATAATTTTACACATATTAAAAGTACAATAAAATTTACATACCACACATGTAAAACAAATTACAATTAAAATCAAACACCTATCAATAAAATCCTATTTACATTAAAAAAAAAAAACAAACATCCCTCTATAAATGGGATCTGTGTACAATAGCCAGTGCTGGCTGAGAGCACAGAAAATTTCTAAAAATAAAAAATATTAAAAAAAAATTGTCATTGTCCTTTCTTATGGTCTCAGTCAGAGCCTTTGACATAATAGATCATAAGTTATTTTACTGATTTTTTAAAATGTATTTTCCTATAAATAAACAAGTTTTCCATTTTGAGAGCTATTTTTATATCTAAAGGTAATTTTATTATAATTACTTTCAATAATATTAAAAATACAAGTACTTTTCTCATTTTTTGCCAAACCTTGTAAATGACTGATTAAAGTTGATATAATAAAGTATAAAATAAATGCCTTTCAGGCTTTTTTACCATGCACCCTTTTCTATAAAAAGAAACTTTTTTCGTAAAATAAATAATAAAAAGTTTTTCTTAAGCTGCCAGCCTACATAGACACACTGTATATTTTAAATTCTGAGTGATATATTTTATTTTCACATTCATCAAACCGTATACCTTCCCACCATTATACTCATAATAATTTTTTAGACGGAAAGGCCCGTAGAAGGTGAAAACAACAAAATTGATAGACCTTGTGTTGATACCGACTACCTTAAGAATTTATTAAAAATCGGTAGTACCACCACTAAGAAAACATCTCCAGAAGTAGAAAACAAATTATCTCCACCAACATTACTTCCAAAACCAAACACCGAAACAAGTTCAAATGTATCTTTTGAAATGTTGGCCGTAAGTAATGACAAGTGTTATGAAATAATCGCCGTTTTTGACAGTTAAGAGAGAAACTTCTGCTTTTTATGTAATTCACCAGGACCTCTTTACGATTTTTTCTCTTAACTTTTAAAGACTGAGATTATTTCGTATATTATTGTAACAGTTGCGAAATATTTCCATATGTCTTACCTAATATAGTCTAGTCGAGAAGTTGATTTCTTGCAAAAAATAGTTACAAGTCTCCTAAAAATATGGTTGATGGCTTAAACGATCCGGAATGGCATCTAGAAAAGAACGTTTTTTGGATACAATACAAAATTACAATAATTGTTATTAACAAAAAACTGTAAAAAAATAGCCGTCCAGCTTTTTGCCAAAATCTCAAGAAGTATAAGGGATACCTTAAATATTATAAAGGTTTCTGAAGGGGCAGAACATTTTAGGTAAAAAATCCCCGGAATTGTAGCTCCAATATTTCTAATTTTTATTTAACGTTTAAAATCGGCTTTCGCGCTGCGGTTTCGTCATGCGCGATCCGCCTCAGTAGTGAGCATAGGTTTTAAATAAGTTATTTATCCAATTAAATAATAATTTAAAAATTTGGAAAAATTCAAGTGTCATCTAGACACTTGAGAGAATATGATTCCGCGATAATAAAAATTGTATCAACATTTTTTTAAAAGTTATTTATTTGTTAATTATTAATTTTTTTACGGGTTTCCGTTGTCATAAAAGGCGTTATAATAGTTTAAATAATTGATCTATACATTTTTCGCTTCGTGGATCTCTTCTTATTTAGGCACTTAATAAAGTTATGTTTTTTTTTTCAAGAATATTATTTTGTTATTAAGAACTTTTTAAGTTGACATTACTTTTCCTATTTTTGGTTAACTTAAAAATTCTAATAAACATAAAGATAAAAAATATTGCGCAACTTATTGTTTAAATAAGAAGAGTTCCACTAAGCGAAACATTTATTGATCAATTATTTAAACTTTTATACCGCCTTTTATGACAACCGAAACCCGTAAAAACTAATATAATTAACAAATAAATAAGTTTTTGAAAAATGTTGATACAACTTTTATTATCGCCAAATCATATTTTTTTAATGTATTTACAGTGTGGGCCAAATTAAACTTGCACACTCTGACTATAATAATACATTTTTATCCAACACTTACATATAATATCTACATAATTGATCAGATTTTGAGGATATAAAGTGTACTATAAGTCACTAGTGAGCTAAAGTACCCTTTAGCTCACTAGTGAATTATAGACAATACAAAAATTTTGTTGCTGGTGTTGACAATGACAAGTAACAAATAATGGATGACGTTTTCAAATTATTTTCGATATTAAAAACGATTTATACGAAAGTGTTGGATAAAATTTTGTATTAGACACGTGAGTTATTACATATAAGTCACTTAAGAAAATTACCTCTCTCGCCCTTGGGGCTCGAGAGTTAAACTTTTCTTGCGTGACTTATATGTAATATCACACACTTATCTAATAAATAACTATTAGCAGTTGCGCAGATCTTTTTATATTGTAGTGGCTAATAGGTAGATATGTTTTCTGTAAGTTTGCCAATTTGGTCAAATAGATTTCAACAGAACTGGACTAACGGGACTTTTTCCAAAATGATGCATTAAACTTCGTTGCAAAAAAAAATTGTCTAGAATTAGGGTAATGGGCGTTTATTTTTAATTAATTTACTGTTAAGTTTGGTCAGCATCCAACTCAGTAACCATGGTAACCTAACATCTTTGATTTTTAAAAGACACAAAAAAAGTTATTTTTTAAAATTGATAGTAATGCTTGCATTATTTATAAAAAATAATTATAATTTCTAAATACTTAAATTGTTGAAAGATTCGTTTTTACTAAATAATTTCTTATAGTTTTTCTACAAGAAAAACGTATTAGCTTAATTGTAGCTAAATCAGATTTCTTTTGCAACTAGGTTAAATATAGCATTTTAAAAAAGTTCCGCAAGTCCAGTCCTGTCTAACTGCCTTTTCATATTAACGAAAGACGGAAATACGGTCGACGGACCAACGCTATCGAAGTGTAGGGAGTCAAATGAAACCTTTCATACGCAGAAAACGGTGAAAGTCGGCAAACTCAAAGGCTTCGTATAATTTTTTACCTCTCTGTCCGTCAAAACCAATGATTTGAAAAATAAAACGGATAGCTAATAGAAAATGTTCCCCATATATTTTCAATAGACCTGCGCACGAATTTTTAACCCCACACTGGGAGAGTTGCTGTACACCTTTGCACATGCGCAGTTCTCATAAAAGTTAGTGTTTTTCAATTAAAATCCAATATAGTGTTGGCAACATTGACAAAATTTGCAGTATTTTAATAAATATACTGGTACATATAAAGAAAAAGTAAGTTTTGTAAAATAAAATCTTATAAATTAAATATCTAACTTTACTTGGGTGTACGTAAAAAAGACCAGGCTAGATAATTTTGAAAGGAAAAAAATTTTAGTAGAATAAGACTCATTGTAAAAGGTAGAAAATATAACAAAATTTATAGGAGAAATAAATTCCACTAGATCTGTGGTCGGGAAGGGGGATGGAGGGGGGTTAAAGTGTTAATTACGGTTTTTCTAGATGTTCGGCCAAACTACAAGCTTAGTAAAAAAAAGTTAAAGTTGTAGGTAATGTAAAGAGGTACAACTTTTGTATTTAGCTTTTTAACCTCTCAATTTATGTGAAAATTATAAAAAAAACATATTTTCGGTTTTTTATTTTTATCTTTTACAAAAACAATTATTTTTTCACAAAATTTGGTGAAAAGGTACCTTTATTTGTCCTAAATATACTGTAAATTTATCAATTTTAGGCGTTCAACCAATTATAACCGCGGTAATAATTGGTGACAACTTTCACATATAATACATTTTTTAAACGTCAACATAACCGATTGGTAAATACCGTTTTTAGAATTGGTTCTTCGCCTAAAATTGATGAATATAATTGATAATTTGGGATTTTCCGATTATAAAACCAAGGTAAAATTGACGCCGTCGGCCGCCCAAAAACCAACCTCTCATCTACGCTCCACCGTTATTAGTCATTTGGTATTCTCGCAAAGCACAAATGAAAGGACATTTGTGCTTAGCGAGTCTTCGTGTTTTTAACTTTCGTTTATTTTAGTTTTGATAAACCAAAACTAAATAATGAGTAATTGTATAGTGTTGTTTTGCAGAAATTGGAAGGTTTTTCTTGTGGTTTTGATTGCAAATATGAGGTCAGTTTGTACCTAACCCCAAAGATTTTCAGCATAAAATTTTCTAAGATCACGAACGTTTGCAAACGACCAAAGGCAAAGGTGATAACTTGGTCAAGTCAAATGAGGGAACGGCGTTTACAAATGGCACAACACGCCAAGCTTAACTGAACGAAAACTGCTAAGGCAACGGAAGTGAAATAACAGTTTAAAAATTGAGATTTAGTCCTCAAACTAGTTACACCAAAACTAATTGGTTTTATGATAAAATAAACCAAATACCAATTGATTTAGTTTTGTTGTGTCAAAGTAGTTTTAAGAAGAAAGATAATAACGCAAAAATATCGTGCAGTTTTAAGGTTAAGTGAAAGAGGATCCAGCAAAAAACGGAATTCAAGTTGAGATTAGTGCTTCAAAGCACTCTCGTATACTAAATTATACAAGACAAAAAAAGTACCCAATATCTAAACCGGTTTAATTTTTAGGGACTTCTATGGAAGACGAGTACAAACTTAAAATAAAATATTTAAATATGTGTATATATCCAAGAAACAAAATTAGGTAATTTTCTAGAAAGTTGCGGCAAATCCAATTTTGACGAAAATAGCAATACGGTGGTTTTTTGGGACGCTGATCACGAATCTAATTTTTTTTCGGAAACATTTTGATCTTGAGATATTTGTCATCATGGTCAAACTGTTCTTATTTTTACTATAATTTCCTTTTTTTGCACTAAGTTACTGATGTAACACTAAATTAGCACACAATATTTTATTTAACTATAAAAACCCTTTTTAAAACATGTTTTTCTTATTGGTTTTTAGCCTTTCTTTATTAATATAAAAAGTTTGCTTTAAATCAAGGCGCCATGTCTGAAACCATTATACACATAGGTGTATGCTGGTTGCAGCGTTTTAGGGGTAAAAGATTTGGAATTTAATGAAAAAAACGTGTAAAATAATTTTAAAAAAGTATTTTTTTTAAGATGTTTATATAATATTGTGTGCCTGTTAAGTGTTATATCAAGAATTTTGTGCAAAAAGAAGGCGGAATAGAGTGAAACTAAGAATTGAATTTCAACTTTGATGATGAATATCTCGAGAACAAAACGTTTCCAAAAAGAACTCGTGATTAACGCCCCAAAAACCCTCGTCTACCAAATTTCCAAACCCGGTCCTGTTGTTTGTTTTCCGCTAGTCCGTAAATTTTTAGTGCGCATGCCCACAAGTGTACTGCGCAGTGCCCACGTAGGGGTTATTGTCATTTTTGCTGTATTTATCCTTATTATTTTTCAGATCAGTGGTCAAAACCGGCTTAGTGTGTAAAATCGCTAACTCTGTGTGACCCAAATTGGCAACCCTAGAGAAAACATATCTACCTATTAGACCTCTAAAAATAAAAAAGATAGCCGCAACAGATAAAAAGTTATTATAAGTTCAAAAGTGTGCAAGTTTAATTTGGCCCACCCTGTAGATGACACTTAATTTTTTTCAAATTATTATAAATTGTTTTAAACCTACGCTCCCTACAGTAGCGGATTGCGCATGCCGAAATCGCCGCGCGAAAACCGATATTCAACGTTAAATAAAAATTATAAATATTGGAGCTACAATTCCGGGAATCAAGAACTTTTTACTAAAATTTCCTGCTTTTTCAGAAACTTTTGTAATAGTTAGGCAGTCACTTATACTTTTTGTAATATTTTTTGCAGATAAAATTAAAAATACGTCTTTTTCTAGATGCCATTCCGGATCGTTCAAGCCATTAGCCATATTTTTAAGAGGCTTGTAACTATTTTTCACAGAAAATCATTTTCTCGATTAGACCAATAACAAGTTTATTGGGTCTCTAGGTTTGTATTTACGCAAGAATTATGTTTTTTTTATCTTAAAATTTTTTTAGACCTATTGCCAACAAACAAGTAGTACTTTATGTATTAAGTAAATTAAGTGATGAGTAGAAAAGAAAAAGAGACACTTTATGTATGTGTTGCATACTATATTTTTTCTACGACCGTATAAATTTTATGATTTCTAGTATTAATAGTTTTTGCTAGTTTCTATTTAATTTATCCGCAATTTAACCTAAAAGAAGTAATGGTGGTATGTATGATACCATGATCTTTTGGTTTAGTTGAAGGCGCATTTTCTGCTACATTGCATAAATTCTTATTAATATAAAGTCAAGTAGGGATATTTTATATATATTAGGGTATGAAAAAAAGCGTCGAAACTGTTATTTTTTTTTACTTTATGTAGTATACTAAAATGAAGTACTTTATCTATATGTTAACGATTAACAATAGAACTTTTTAACGATCACATAAGAAATATGGTTTAACCGAGAGTTAAGTTATATACAGGGTATTACAAATTCGGGAGGCACCTTAGGATATTGGAGATGTTAAGAGATACAGGGTTGTTTAAATTGGGGCAAAGTTGCGCTTTTCTATGCTTAACAATAATCCATTTTAAAAATTTGCAGCCGTTCCGTAAAAAGCGAAATTGTGCAAAACAGTTTTTATTTTTTCTCAGTTTATTTGAAGAAATATTTTAAAACAAAGGACACATTAACATTGCCACGTTTTCTGGTTATAAAATAATGGCATTAAATTTAATATCCGACGTTTCGTCTTTGAGCCACTATCATCAACTTTAATTTTTTAAATAGGCGGAATATTTGGTTTTAAACTTTATAAACTCGCATTTTAGTTTTTAATCCAATGACATATCATACTTTACATTTATGCCACGTTTCGAACCGAAAAACTATCATTCACTATTTTGCTATTCTCCCAGAAGAAACGTCGAATCTTAAATATAATGACATCATTTTATAGAACAGAAAAAGTGGCAATGGTAAGATATCGTTTTTTTTTAAATATCTCTTTCAATAAACTGGGAAAAAATAGAAACTGTTTTGTAAAATTTCGTTTTTTACTGCAAATTTTTAAATTCATAAAAAGGAATATTGTTAAGCATACAAAAGCGCAACTTTGCCCCAATTTAAACAATCCTGTATCTCTTACCGTCTCCAAGATCCTTATGGTACCCCTTGAATTTGTAACAGCCGGTAGGTATACTGGAGAGGGTTATATGACATAAACCAGACTTTAGAGGGTTCTATTTCGGGGATGCGAGCAAGGGCATATATCAAGAAAAAATTAGCAAGACTAGGTTAAGTCACTATATTTTGTCAGCTGATGATCAATTCAGTGGTGTCTAGAATTTTGCTTTTGTTTTGCGTTGTTTTGAAAGTTATATTTGTTGAAAGATGTGTTCTCAAATGTTTTTATTTCAAGTTAAAGAAGTTTCAACTTAATAATAATTAAAAAGTGTTGCAGAAATGGAAAGCTGAGATAATTCCTATGTGGATAATTAAATAAAAATTTATTAGCCAAAAAGCGTCCATTAACAATGCTCAGTGAAAAAATGTTGTATATTTAAGATAACTTTTCTATGGTCATTTTAAAAAGTGTTTTTTAATAGAAAACATTTAATTTATGAATACAGTTTCAGAATTGAATAAGTTGTGCATAACTTTTAGTATAAATATTGCTCCTTAAATTTGAAAATTCACATTAATACAAATGCAACTATTATATATGTATATGCAAATTATTTCACTTACTATTTTAGCAACACGTGGCAAATACTCCAGCAAGTGTACGATTGCTAACTTATTACCAATCAAATGGGTTGGGTATTCCAAGATATCAGTACTTCCACACTGATGGAATGTTTAAAGCCCAGATAACTTTAACAAATGGTGAGTTAGTCATGGGTCAGCCTGCGAAAAATAAGGAGGAAGCCACAGAAAATGTTGCATCGGACGTTTTGGTGTTATTATTAAAAAGAGTAAGTAAAATGTTTCAATTCAAATGTTTTTTCTTTTTGTCGTTTACAATAACCTTTCGCCAGAACATTTAGTGGCCGGCCGTCTTCACCTTACTTTTTACTCTTATTAATTAACCCAGTTTTCCCCTGTTATGCCAAAACTTGTATTTTCCTGCATGTTACAAACTTGAATAAATATTAGACTTGTACATTCACGCCCTTACTACATGTACTACAAAGTTAGTCCATGCCTCTGTATACAGTGTATACTTCTGTACAGTGTGTTCCAGGTAGGGTTGCCGGATGTTTTAAAAAATACGAACAACAATACAAAAAGTTCTGCAAAAATTATGTTTTTAATAAGACATAAAAACTGTTCATAACACGAAAAGCTTGTTTTTTATACTGTACTTACTTAGGCGCAATTGGGGGAGCTTAGCCTCCCCGCGACGGCGATTATCTCCCCCAAATTATTGAACATTTAAAGTATATTAGTGTTTTTCGGCAAATATTCTCTAGAAATAGATGCTTAAGCCCCTCCCCCAACGACAGGCTACTTGCACCACTTTGTACAGATTTACAAAGATGCGTTTCTTTGGCTGACGATTATTATAACACACGATCGAACGACATTAGGGTTAACCATTTAGAACACGTTCCACAATCCGCGAATCATATTTCTTAAGAATATGAAGTAAGCTTTACGCCAGCCGGCGTTCGATAGGCCAAATTTGCGCCATTGGAAAAAAAATTGTCTGCTAACTATTGTGTGTTACCTGTTAAAGTAAAATTTTGCATTTCTTAGTTTTGGTCCTTTTGTGCTCTTGTAACGCCAATCCTAGGACACCCTGTACAGAATTGAAAATATGTTCTGTATTGGTCAAATTCAGTTTTCAGTTTTACATTCCAAGCTGCAAGAATAGGGATCTTTTCTGGGTGGCTTTCCAGTGACGAAAATTTTTGTGCTTCACGCTCCAGGGCTTGAAGCTCTTGAACTGCTCTAAAAAGTTAGTCACTGGAACGCATCCTTAGACAAGAAAAGATAGATACTTTAAGAAATTTTAAAATTTCGTTGTTTTTAACCTTTCTTGGCTTTATAATAATAATCTCTTTTTTATATCTAATTCCATTTTAAATAAATAATTTTAAAAAATCCATCCTTAACCATAAAAAAACACGTTTGAAGCACAAAAACCAAAAGAGGGGTTGGTGCATGAGGGGCAAGGGGAAAGAAAAACGGAGTAGCTCAGGTGCATAACACTTTCCGTCACTGGAACGCCATAAAGTAGAACGAAATGCTCCTGAGCTACTCGGGAGCGCTCTGTTTGCGTCACTGGAAAGCCACTCTGTTTTGATTCTGGTGTATAGCGAGCTGACCCTGGTCAACAAAATAAAGAAAAACTCCCCAAAAAAATAAAACAAATTATAATTAAAATTTGACGTCTCTGTAGCAAGTCTGCTACCGTGATCAAGATAAAATTGAATAAAATTGTGTCATTACACAAATGTTTAGTATCTCCTAATCTTAAAGCTTAGATTTTAAAAATTTTAGGTTAACATTTTAGGTTTTATTTAATTGTATCTTGATAATGGTGGCAGACTTGCCACCAAAACGTTCTATTTTTGGGGGTTTTTCGTTATTTTGTTTTAGGCGACGGGACAGTTCATAAAGGTCAATAGGAATGAACAAGGTTGGCTAGCTATACCCCGGGACCAGCAGCGGGACTCCGTGTACTGAGTTATTCTACAAATCGACTTCATTCTACCTCACAAGCACTCTGTGTTCAAGAAAACATGCTTGAAGTCTATCAAATTGGTCGCCTATAAGTGGGGTCTCCGAACGTGTCGAATTCTATTAAAATTTTAAAAAAGTCGTACCTAACCCTAAAATACATTTAGGTGTTCGTTAGTTTGCTATGAATTTATTTATTTATTTTTTTTTGTTTTTGTGTTATGAGAAGCAATTTATTTTATTGTTTTTCACAATGATAAAAAAATATAATTTTAGTTCTAGCCATATGTTTACTGTCCAACCAATGTGACCTTGATTTTAAAGCTAATTTGTTATTGAATTTTTTGGTTTAGATAAATTGGTTACATCATTTTTGCTTTACTGATTTAAATTATTCACTGTAGGAAACATTAGTAGCTATTTATTTGAAAAAAAGTTTAAGTTAATCTTCAGAAAAATTTAGTTTCATAAAAGGAGGGAGTATCCAATAGACATATAAAAGAAAATAAAATTAAATAAAAATCGATTAAAAACCTAACCCTTTTTTGTTACGTGTTAAAAACAATAATTAATAATTAAAAACTCAATTCTTCAATAATGAATATTCCGTAAATCGAATTCGCAATAGGTGTATGTGTGTCTTTTTTATCTTGCATAGTTAAACAGAGAAGTATTATTACACATATAGACATTTTACGAACATTTCCGATGTTCAGTCTATTGTGACACAGAGTACCAAAAAGTGCAATTATCGACTTCTCGAGTAGAAATCTACGATCGAAAACGAGGTGTAGAATTCTATAGAGCACGAAGTCCCGCTGCAGGACCGAAGAAATAAATTCTAACGGAATAGATAAACAAATTTTATAAGCTGTACTAAAGTTTTTGTTAAAAATAAAATAAAGCAAAAAAACATTGGGTGATTACTTTTGCCCCACCTGTTAAAATAGAGAGAAAAGTATAAATAGTGTGCAATTTTTTTTTTTTTTTAATTCTTAATGCAAACAAACTGTTTTCAGGCTAAAACGAGCGACGCCATATCGAAAGAAACCAGTAACAGTCTGCCAGTTCCTCCGAAAACCTGGGTGGAGCCTCAAAAGAAAAGTCGGTTGATCGCGACACTGACCAGGCACTAAAGACTGCGCTTAATAATCCCTTTGTCCCCACACAAGTAATTAAAAGGCAAAAAAGTAGAACTATCAGTGACAATGTCAAGGAAAGTACACCAGATAAAAATGTATTACATTCGTCAGATGACACAAGTCAAGAATCAAAGGATATTGACATTAAACTACTTAAAAATAGTGAAAAGAAAACAGTGGTAAGTTTAGAACTTATAATATTTTTTTTTTTTAATAAATAATTATATTTTGTTAATCAACTAGAAAAAAGAACAAATTTATTTATACATATAGCTGCTACAAATTTGACGGTCGCCTTTAGGATATCGGAAACAGTAAGGGTTAGTTACATTGAGAAAAGTTGCCCATTTTTGTGCTTATGATATTCAGTCTAAAAATTTGCAGCCGTACATCGAATTTACCGCTTCGAATTGTCACGCGTCGAATTTGCCGCGACGTATTGACATAACACCCGCAAAACTATGTTTTATTCGGGATAATTCCGGATATTCAGTTCTAAAAATTTGCAGCCGTTATAATAAAACATAGTTTTGCGGGTGTTATGTCAATACGTCGCGGCGAATTCAATGTACGACAATTCGTCGCATAGCAATTCAACGCAACAGAATTCAACGCAGCAGAATTCGACGCTGACAATGAGAAATATCGTTATAAGGTTTGTTCCAGCTGGCTGTCAGAAATGTTTGCAACTGTTTGGATTCTGCGCACGTCAAATTTGTCGTTCCAGCAGTGCAATGTTTCTAACAAAATACAATTGTTTGTTGTTCGGGCAGTAGTTTTAAGATGTTGGAAACTGTTTGAAAAGTTTGCAAACTTTCTTCAAATCATTTTTATGCCAAAAAGTACTTTAGGTGACACCTATTTACCCAAATTTTACCCGATGTCGATATCTTGTCCCATTCAAAAGATAAAGGGGGAAGGACTTTTAATATCCTCACTGTATATTAAGTGATATACCCTAGAAATTTATGGAATATTACCAAAGTGTTATATTTGCGGCATGTGAGCACTAGTAGTTTTTTTATTTTTTTATTAGATTGTGAAAATCATATAATATCTACACGTCATGCCAGCTCGATACGTTCAAATTGACTTTCAGTGTGTTGAACACCAGCAGGTAGAGATTAGACAAAGAATACCTGAATAATATACTCCGGATTAGGATGACTAAATCAAACTCGCTTTGTCGTTGCTTTAGACCGTCTATAACTTTTACCGTTATTTTTATTTAAAATTTATTTTTGGTTTCAAACTTTGTACTTCTGAGTAAAGAGAAAAAAACTACTAGTTCTTGAGTTCTTGAAGTTATAAGAATTATAAAAATTGTTGTTTTGATACTTTAAACAAAATTACCCTCAAACTTTAGCTATCTACACATGCTGAGTCTTTAGTAATACTTTTCTTTTTTATTCAAGTAGGTTATTTTATTATTTTGCATATTTACGTCAACGATTGAGTAATTATACCTATTTTGCAGAATTCGGAACATGCTACTAACGAGAGTCGAAAGAAACAAAGAAAGCCGAGAATCGCTGCAAATTTTGGAATTAAAAAATAAAAACGTCCGACATTTTTATGACTTTTCTGTTAAGTTTGAAAAACATTTTTATTTTGTGACACATATTAATTTAAAAATTATACTTGTTTTCATAAGCTTATCTTGAACAACCTTTATCTTTTAAAAAATAAAACTATTTTTTGTAAATGTTGTTAATTTATTTAAACATTCATCCTATTTTTATCTTTATGTAATATATGTGGTGCCAGCTCAATGCTATCAATTCCATTTTAGTGTTTTAGATACTAACAGATAAAGATCGGATAGAGCACTCAGTAATTATCTAGAAAGTTGGCAATTTGTTTTCATGACGAATGTTACAAAAAAACAAAACATTTTGTTTTTTGAGATATCCGTCATCAAGCTAAACTTATTTTTTACACAGTTCTTGATTTAACGGTGAATCAGCGGTATTAGTTACAAAAAACTAACATGTTATTTGTCGTTAGAATATTCTCTTTTTAAAATACCTGCTCTATCTTAAGTTTAAGCGTTTATAAAGTACCTATTCCGAAATCTCAAGTTTTATTAATCATAAGTTTTACGGAATAACTCTGCCGTCCAACGAATAAACACCGTATATATAATAAATATATAATAATAAAATATTTCGATTTCAATGAATTTTGAGGAAACAAACTTGAGAAACCGAGGGATAAAACTGTTGCTGGGCGGGGTAAAATAGTTAAAACTCAGATGTTGCTGTAAAATGTAAAGAAATTATGAAATAAAAACTAATTTTATTTTTGGTTATAAAGTATATATCGTGGCCCACTAGGCGAAATTTAATTTTAACATTAAAAACATTCAGTTAGAATCTTAAAATGTGAAAAAAACTATTAGGTTTTTATATTTTTAAAAAGCTATGGTTTAGTAATTTAAAAGCGCATATGGTGTCAAGACAAATCATTTGGTTTATATTTTGAAAAATAATTAATTTTAAAAAATCCAACTTTACCACTGGATTTTACGTAAAACGTCTACTGATATTAGTATTTACTTTTTTTTGTAAGTATCAAGACAACTGAAAGACAAGGAAGAAAAAAATAATTTAGCCCTATATGCACAATGGAACGTATATTGCTGCGTTTTATTATAATCTGTCGGTATGCGTAGTCCCCATGTACGGAAAAATATGAGCGGAGGTCCTGAATCACATGACCAAAATATGGAAATTTAATTGGGCTTAAGGCAGCCATGTTGAAAAATTGTGTCCGTGACAGATCAGGGAAAAAGTTGTTTTTTTCGGAATCCGCCGATTTTTTTATATACTTTCGTACTTGTCAGTATGGATGGTGGAGGGGAGGATAACCATCTTTTATGGCGGACAAGTTGAAAAAGTGGCAATCGGAATGTAGCAAATTGGGATGGCGCCACAGTAGCCAGTGGAGGGATTTTGGTATTTCTTTCCTTTTTTATTTTGTATCTATCTGTCCTTTTTCATTTTGTATCTCACTCTAATAATTCATGCTCATTGGTTAAAAAATCTCCTCTGGCTACTGTGGCGCCACCTTAAGTTGCACCTTTCGACGGACATTTTTTAAAACATTCAGATGGTTATCCTCCCCTCCACCATCCATAGTTAAAGCAAGGCCAGGGCCGTAGATGTATCCGTATTAAATGACAGCTGCGCATGAACATTATCCTTTTTTTGTCGAAAGGAGTTACATCTGACGCAACGTTACGGATCTCTAAGTACGTTTAAAACGCAACCTAATAAGCCAAACATTCCAACCTCCTTACGTTTTTTATTTTTTATCATACAAAATAAACAAAAATATTAGTTCATTTGGTTAATTCCGTAGTTTTCGAATAAGTAATCGGGTAATCGGATTTTAATTATCTCTTATATACAGGGTACGACACAAAGAATGATTTTTTTAAAAATAGAACACCCTATACATTATCTTACCATCAGAAAGATCTTTCAAACAGCTTTAGAAAAATACCATATTCAATTTGTTAATCTTTAATCGTGTTCTAAACATGGCCATAAAAGAAAATATTAATGGGCATGTACTGCCGTAATATACTTGAAATGTACACTTATTCTGCAGATTTGGATGGCCATATTTCCGAATCTGATATAGATGGGGAGCTTCAAATCAAATATGGTTAATATTCTCAGTCAAAACACAGTTTTTGATAAAACACAATTTCTAGAGTATCCCACAATTCTTACTACGCGGTTTCTATTTATCAATTTTAAAAAGTTTTTTAATCAAAATATGTTATCTTTATACATTAATAATAAAATATATATTGATTACATTTTTTAAACATAAGTAATAAAAGGCGAACTAAAGCTTCTCAGGTAGGTACTCTTAAAATTGTATTTAATAAAATCTGCGTTTATTTGATTTGGAACTCCCAAAATAAATTAAATGTAGTATTTTTCAAAAGCACCCTAAAGATCTTTATTGTATACCGGGAGATACAAAAATATGAAAATGGTTCAAGAGTAAAGTACCCTTATTATCTCAGAATGCATCCAAATATTATTTGGAAAAAGTATCTCAAATTAAAAGTAGGTGTCAAATATGAGGTCACAGGGGCGCAAAAGTAATAGCTAAAATTATGAAAAAAACGGTTTTTGAGGTAGGTGGCTGTGACTTCATATTTGACACCTACTCCTAATTTAAGATACTTTTTCCAAGTAATATTTGGATGTATTCTGAGAAATAAGGGTACTTTACTCTTGAACCATTTTCATATTTTTGTATCTTCCCGGTATACAAATTAAAATATTTCAATTTTGGCAGCTGTATTTTGAGTTTGAAATGAAGCAATAACTTTTATGTAATATATATATTTTTGTAAAATGTGTAATAAAAAAATTCCATATGCGTCCATATATCTGACGGGCACTGTATATTATAAGGATTTTAAAATTGATAAACAAGCTGGAAACTTCGATATGGCTTAGAGCCAGACAATATTGAAGTATCCCTACCAAAGTCGATTGATGAGATAAGGTCACGACATTCGCCATATTGGCTAGCGCGGCTGTGACGTCAAGTCGGGCCATTTTCGGCCATGTTTGATTTTAGGCAGATCAGTGGCGTCGAATTAAGGAGAAAACAAAAAAGAACTATGTTGTAAACAAAATTTATTGGATTATTTTAATAGGCATAACTTAAAACAAAAACATAAATGTGGTTTAAATATTGAAAATTAAAAATTATCAAAGCGACGACAGGACGATGAGGTACCTGGCAGAGCAAAACATTTTCCATGGTTCCGTAAGTCAACAACCATTTTAAAAATTTTGTATACAGGGTGTCCGCTAATGAATGGTACTCAGAAAAACCACAGATTCCTTATGCCAAAATATTAAGATTTAACCAAACATACCTAATATCCAAAAGTTTATAATAAGGAAGATACGGTGGTGTCATAGTAAAAAGAAAAAGTAAATTTATTTCGATAATTGTTTCCCCCTTTTTAAATATCTTAATAAAACGGTATCTAGGGGTTTTTAAACATTAGCTTTTCAGATCGAATATTAATTTTTGTGTGTAGACTAGAGGGCGATGGTACACTATTTAAAATTCTCTAAAACTACCCAATTTTTTGTTACTACTCTGTATGTATGTAAACTAGTAAGCTTTTCTACGCTTTCTGCACAAAAAGGTATACTTAGTAAGAATCTTGAAAAAGGTCTTGACAACCGTTTTTAAGGTATTCACGTTTTAGTTGTTCAGTGCACCCGAAAGTATGTACCTTCAATAACATCATATTAGCTATAATTACAACTGCGCAGATATAAATAGCTGATATCTTAAAACTCCTGGATACCGAGTTTTATTAAAATGTTTAGAACATATCAAAAATTATCGAAATGCATGAATAAAAAATATTTATATCTCTTTAACACCCCGTATCTTCCTTATCATTAACTTTTGGATATAGGTATATTTGTTTAAATCCTAAATGGGTATTTTCGCATAGGAAATCTGTGGTTTTTCTGTGTACCATTAATTAGCGGACACTCATCTGTATCATATGTATATAAAAATACGAATGACTGAAAACTATTCGACTAAACACTATCAAAATCTCTAAAATAAAACGAGTCCGAACCAATAATATGTGAAGTCTCTAAACTAACCAAAAACATTAACAACTGGAAATCCTTGCAAAATATACAACCAAAATGCTGTTTTGGCTTTGTTTGGTGAAAATCGTGAAAATTTGCCATTTTTACCAAACAAAGCTTCGACAAAGCACGACTCTATCATCAGCTGATAATGCTACCAACTTTGAACAGATCTGCCAACCGAAATCGTAATTCTCACACCCTTACGTCCCTGACAAAAGCTATAACCGGTCTTGCTTATGTCTAAACCCCTTCTCATAAAGAAACTCTGTATCCCTACAATATGGATAGCTCTTTAACTCATAAGTCCAGGGTGTTGATAATGTAGATGGGTCGCCCTACCTCTTCTTAAGTCGGGGTAAAGCCGTGCTGGCGAATTGCTTTAGAGCAAAACCAAACAATAAGATAATTTATGGAGTCTCTCCGCGATCTTCAAGTTGTGCGGTCACGTCTCATAGGAGGCTACATAGCGTCCCCGGGTAGGCAGCTGAAAGAGTTGTACGGGCGTTTCTGTATCCTTGGGGATCGAGAAAAGACTCATGCTAAATTGATCTTTCTCCTGGAACTAAGCGCTGTGAGAGAAGATTCCTAAAAATCTGATGTATTTATGTTAGTGGTGTGCACGTGTTTTCGTAACGGCCGAGGACGGTGGCGCCCTCTACTGGAAGCATCAGCAAGTGACAGTGAAGGTTATGCACAATTACAGTAGCAGTTTTTGGACTGACATCTACAATTTATGCATTGAATCGATAATTATTTTGTATCGAACCAAAGTAAATATTTAAATAATTTATACTAGAATTTCTTGGCGCGGAAAGCTCGACTATCCAGATTTTCCACGTACAAAGCCCTGGAAAGCATAGTTCGGAAGGGGGAGAGTTGGTTAATCGTCTTGCAACGGGACCAACAACAGAGAAAGCGAAGCAAAAGATAATTTATGGTAAATAAGACTTGTAGTTGAAGCCTGATTTATATGTCATTTCAATTTTGGAAGGGAAATATAAATAAATCTATTAGAAGATCGCTAAAATTAATAAACAAAAAGGTTTGTTTAACAATAATTTATTGTAAAACTTGAAAAATAATTTTTGTAATCTTATAGGTTGTACCAAGTCTCCTTTCGGCAACATGGATGATATAGAAACTATCAGTATAGACCTCACTGATGAAGATATACATATAAACCAACCAGAACCACAAAATGAATTTGTTGATTGCAACAATCTTATGATTAGTCGAAATGAGAGAATACCGACTTTAGTTAGTTACTCTCTTCTACCCCGGCCAAATATATTACCTGAACATCAAGCAAACATATTACCTAAAAAGATAAACCATAGCTCTACAATATCAAACAATTCGGAAAAATCATCTGAACTTCTGATACAAAGTCTTCAAGAAGAAAACCCTCAAATTGAGACTGTATTTATTGAATCTGATGAAGATAATCCAGATGATAATTCAAAAAAATGATAGAAGCAGAACCAACCAAAACCAAAAGTACGCTTCAGGAAAAGGAACCTCAAGGAGCATTTAAAATCACAAATTATGCAGTTCAAGAAGTATCTTGTTTAAAATTACCTCAAAATCTAGTAAAGAATTCCAGTACCATAGCTCTACAGGCAGAAACAGGGGACTCGACTGCCAAGAAATTTTTAGTTATTCCCAATGAAATAGCACCTTTTTTGGCAAAATCACAAGGCCCAATATCATTTAATGTTCCTGGAATAGGCCCATTATTAATACCAAAACCTTCAGATATTTTTAATTCAAAGGCTATATCTACATTTCCAAATTTGAAAAAATCTCCCTTTTTAAAAAATACTTCGAAAGAACCTCGGAAAGAACATATATATGAACCTCTAAGTGATTCAAAATATTGTTGGCGGTATCTGAAAGGAAGAAAACGAGATAGAGAAGGATTTTCAATAAGTGACAGATTAGGGTTTTATAAAGCAGAACAACATAGAAGTAAAATTTGTGCTGCAAAATATAATGAAGTAATAAAAAAACTACAACTTTCTATAAATGTGAAAAATAAAGCACTTCAGGCAATAAAAAATACTAAGTTAGATATGGAAAATATTAAATTAGTGGAAATTGATAGTATTAAAAAAGAGAAAACAAGACTTTAGTATTAAGTCCAAAAATCACCTTCAATTCCAAAAACAAAAAGAAACAAACCAGTTGCATCTAAAGGATACTCTATTTCTCCTGTAAAGTTATCCGAGTCTGATGATAATAAGTATGATAATGATTTGCTGGTTACAAAAAGGTTGTCTTTATTAATGAAACTGAAAAATGTAGAGGTAGAAAAAGAAAAAAATCGTCAACATATGTTTAGTAACTATCTAAAGAATAAATTAAAAAACATAGTCAAGATCAAAAATCCTTGTCGAAAAAGGAAGTAAAAATGGGGAGGAATAGCACCAAGTACAATATAAAAGTCATTAGTGATAATAAATCAATTGTGGGTAAAAGTAAAAGAGGCGGCACGAATAAAACAGAAATTACCAGAAAGAGTGCCTTTAGTGAAAAAACAGGTAGTAACAATTTGTCGAGGTCATTAGATGACAATAACACCTCAAATAAAACAGTAAAAATTAAAGTAGAAAGTAAATTATCCATAATAAAAGGCAGGAGAGGTCGCTCTAGAACAAAAGAACAAAAAATAGAATGCAAAAGTGTAAACATTGGAGGAAAACGACAAAGTAATAAAACTAAAAATACTAATAACAATGAACTAAGCAAATTACCCAACATGGACATGGAAGAAATATCATTAGATTTTAACCATCTTTACAAAATTAAAGACTGTTTTGTAGAAATTCCTTCTAATGATTTGGTGATTAAAGCTCTTGAAAAATATGGTAACTATGCCCTAAATTGCATACGAAATTTAGAAAATTCTTGTAAAATAATTGACAATTTAAAACAATTTCAAAATGAAATTCAGCCAATCAAGCCGCTGTTAATTCTTAATGAGGTACATTGTTCTAAGATAAATTTTCAAGAGTTATACTGTAAATATAATATAGTTTTTCCAATGTCAGAAGATCTAAATTTTTCGAATTTAGACATAAAAAATATGTTTTTTGCAGAGGCTGCTATGGATGGTTATATTAAATTTGTCAGACCTAGATGTTTATGTCAATATATAGCAGGTTTTAGAGTATAAATGAGGTACCATGATTTAATAGAGACAAAAATCAATTTAAAAATCATTACATATCCCCATCCATATTGTAATGCGCTTGTGCAGAAGCGATATGTTAGTTCCAATGCGCTACTTTAAACTTATCATTGGGGCACAAGTATTCATATCTAGATTGAAACATATTCTGACTTTGATATGTGAAAATTAGAAAGGAAGAAGATTCATAACCATAAAATTTGATTGATTGATTGACAAGTGAGTTAAAAGCTAAAAGTTAAAAACATTGGATCCAAAATTGCAGCTATTGTTAAATTAAACAGGTAATAAAGGGCCATATGAATAAAAAGAAGCAAATGCTGATACTTATAAAATTTGCTTATACTTATAAGCAAAAGCATTTACGTCAAATTTTATAAGTATAAGCATTTGCTTCTTTTTATTCATATTTCCCAAAGAGTTGAACCACAGTAAAATCATAAAAAAACCATTGGAAAAATCTGTTATGCGTCTGTTTGACACCTGTTAGGAGGATACAAAGCCTGAACAAAATTGGTTTAGGTGGTTGCATAAAGAATTATAAATAACGTTACTGAAGTATGCTTTTAAACCTTGCTTTTAGGCTTTTTTGATCGCCGACGTATTGTCTCTTGTTGCATATACAGATAGGTATAAGTGTGCATATTTATGGTGTTGATTTTTGTCTCTTTTATTCATGCAGGGTAATTGATCCAATTGATTCCAATAGAATTTGTGTTACAATTAAGTAAATTTCACTCAGTTAGGGCCATGCCATGGTTTTTATACTTGGCAACTTCTCAAACATCCAAATAAAACTTTAACAGATTAGAATACTTATACATTGAATTTTTTTTACCATATTCAAAGCAAAAATTTGCGATATGATGTAATAATAAGAGGTTATTTATTTTAAAAATTACAATACCTAAATATTTTAAGACTCATAATTTTGAAAGAAACCTTAAAAAATAATAATTTGGTAAATAGTTTTCTATTCTGACATGAACTTACTTTTTTTTATTTAACAGTAATTTGTTCAAAGTGGGAAGTTACATTATGTATTTGTTTTGTTTTTATATTAGTGTTAGTTTATTTTAATATTTTTTTCTTGTGATAAGAATATTTTATATATTAAATAAAGCCTACTGCCCATGTAGATTTAGTTCTTTTTAAATTTTAAATTTAACCATGTCCCAAAAAGGTTTATTTAAAAAATATCAGCACCTAAAAAAATTTTATTTGTATTCTCAATTAATTTCGAGTTTTAGTTGAACAGTCCATTTTTTCTATGCATAAAAAAATGAAGAAATAATGAATATGTATTTCATTTTTATATAGGGTCTTTCAATAAGAGCGATAGTATTTCAAATAGAGATTTCTCGTTTTCTAATCCATATATTTTTTGGTTTCTAGGTGTTTCTATATTTAGTATAGTATGCAGTTTTATGATGCAGCGTCTGACTCCTCTAGATCGGTTTTTGGATTGTGGATGAGTTTTTACGTAAAATTAACTTATGTTTAAACTTTTCCACAATGCGGCGGATAACATGCGCAGAGTACCGATAATGGCAACCCAATTTTATAGTGAATGAACATTGAGTGGCCACAACTCAGCTATCACTTTGGTCATATTTTTTTATTACTTCCAACTGATCGAGAGGAGTCACAAGCTGCATCATAAAACAGCATACTAAACATACAGTAACACCTAAAAATCAAAAATAAATGGATTAGAAACCAAGAAATCCCTATTTGAAATACTATCGCTCTTATTGAAAGACTATACATAGGAAAAACGGTCAGTTCAACTAAAACTGAATGTGTAAAAGGCCCTTAAGAAAGAGAACCATATTATAAAAGTCTGTGCCTACTTATTATATTTTATCTTATTTCTAGTAGAGCATTGAGCAGAGGGTACCTAGAGGATTCATAAAAAAATTATATCACATATTTAAAAGACTAAAACGGAAAAAATATGAATTTACATTAGTCTTAGAGATACAGAGTTTTAGTTTTTTTTATATACATAATGTTGATAATAATTGACGTATTTTATAAGATTTAGAGCACACCACCTGCGGTACCTAGCACACGTTTAAAACAAAATTATTATACAGGGTGTCCGGAAAGGTGAGGTCAAAAATGATAGGGGTGACAGAATGAGCAAAAATAATGTAAGTACTTTATATTAAAAAAGTTCTATCGCGCTTCTTTAGGAACTTATTGACCTCCAAAGTTAGAATTAAAAAAATGTATTTTATTTATAACTTTTGAATGGTTGGCACGATAATAATGATATTTGGGCATTGAATTTAATCCATACCAATGCATTTTTCCATAGGCAAATGGTTGCGCAGTAAATCATAATTATACAGGGTGAAACGATTTTTTTAGTTTATTGTATGAATTTTATACAGAGGTGAAAAGTTTGACTTTTTGCTTTGACCGTTTAATTCCTTTATCATTTTTGTACAAAAAGGTATACTTGTTTAAATCGATTTCTTGGACCGTTTTTCATAAAATCGCATTTTAAATCCAGACATAACAGCATTTTGTATGTGCTAAAAAAATTGTTTGAGAAAATTATTAAAATGTGGTAAAAATAATTAAAAATGGTGTTTTTAAGCCCTTTAAACTTTATAATACAAATAAAGACTGTTTTTTATAATTTAGACTGTTTTTTATAATTTTGCCATATTTTAACAATTTTCTTAAAAAATGATTTTTTTATTACATACAAAATGTTGGTATGTCTGGGTTTAAAATGCGATTTTATGAAAAACGGTCCAAGATATCGATTTAAATAAGGTATATCTTTTTTGTACAAAAATGATAAAGAAATCAAACGGTCAAAACAAAATGTCAAATTTTTCACCACTGTAAAAAATGCATACAATACACACCTGTATAACTATGACTTACTGCGCAAACATTTGCCTATGGAAAAAACACTGATATGAGTTAATTTAAATGCCCAAATATTATTATTATTATTGTGGCAACCGTTCAAAAGTTATAAATAAAATAAATTTTTTTAAATTCTTCCTTTTAAGGTGAATAACTCCCTAAGGAAGCGCGAGAGAACTTTTCTTTATATGAAGTACTAAAATTATTTTGGCTCACTCCTTCATCCTTATCATTTTTAACCTCACTTTTCCGGACACCCTGTGTATGTATATTAGATTCTGTGTATTTTAAACCAAAATGCCTTTTTTCAACGTCGTTTCGCAGTCATTTTTGAGATATATGTATTACAAAATCCTTTTTGGATGACCAGGTGTTATTAATGTATCAATTGAGCACAGTTGGCAGAGAAGACTTAAATTAAAAATCTTGAATAAGAATTCGGATTGGATGGTTTTTTCCAAATAAAAGTGTACCTGGTATATTCTGTTTTTGAGTTTATTTTTGCAGAATATTTAGATATTTTTTATTTCTTACTCAAACTCACCATTGTATTGTGTTGTATAGCAATTTGTCCTATTGAACCTCAAAAATTTAGGACAGCATTTTCCCTAGTAAGATACAATTATGTTTCTTCATAGGTGTCATGTCAGTAATTCCTATTTTATATACTGTATTGAAAAATCGACAAGCTGTCAGATTTAACGAATATGATGAAAACACTGCACTAAAATATCCGAACTTTTAAAAACACAGTGTAGCATTGAAAATTGTAAAAAAACTACCAACTTTATTATATTTGATCTTTATTTTATGTATTTTTTAATGATTTTTCTATACTGTCTCTTAATTCATTCCTAAGACCCATTTTATCATGTACTTCTTTTAGGGTCGTGTTAGCAATTTCTGATGCCTTTTCGCCTCCTTCAGCTAAAACACTTAGTAAATAACCTTTATCATTAAGATACCGGGAAATGGATTCTTGTATTGGCTTTAAATATGATACAACAGCATCAGCTACCACGAGTTTGTATCTAAAACAAAAAAGTATTTATTTAAAAACTGCTTCCCAGGGTTTTAAAAATATCTTATGTTTTTAAATGAATTTGCCAAATGTCTATTATTAACTATGGAAGGAATGTCAGATATATCAATCAAACTAAATTGTTGTGCACTGTGTGTGCATTGTGCATAGACTTTCAAAATAACAAGTAAGATCACTTCATAAATTAACTTATGACTCTACACGAATTTCATCAAAATACTGTTTTTGTAAGGCTTTAAATTCTTCAACATAACAAAAAAATCCGTTTCAATGAAATGCCCTATTTTTAATTTTATTATTACCTATTACAGTTATATTCATAAAAAAGGCGTACAAGAATTTAAAAGAGAAATACCTTCTCCCCTTTTTATGTAAAACCAACTTCTAAAACTGACTGCTTAAAGGAGTTTAACACATGTCATAGTTCTTGGTCGAGTGTGAATATAGATGTAAATAAATCAATTAAAATAAATAAAAAATACTTAAGTAAATATTTATCCTTCTACTCTGCAGACTACTTGAGCCTTGTCAATTTCAAACAATTGACGTTACATTTTTACTGACAGTCAGACTACAGTAAAAGCACAAGCACATGTAATTGGATTGGTTCAAACCGCTACAGATGGTCATGCAAAACTGTCACATTGGGAGGGTCATGGTTAGTTCTGGTTAGTTAAATCTTTTTTAATTTGCCTTATTAAGAAATTTAAAAACATATATTTAATCATCCAGAACTAACCATGACCCCCAATGTGACAGTTTTGCATGACCGTCTGTAGCGCTTCGAATCAATCAAATTATAAAAGTGCTTGTGCTTATTACTGTTGTCTGACAAAGTCATAATTTATTAAAACAATGCCACCCAGATATTTTAAACAACGAGTATAGGAAATTTAAATTAAGGAGCAACAGTGTTGCAGTTCGGTCAATCAGCTGATAAAAATGGGTATCTAGATCAAAAGTGTCGAATATATTTACAGAAATATACGATTTTGGGTTTGCGTCTTGGCTAGAAGCAAGCACTTTTAAAAACAAGAAAAATAAATTTCAGACAAAATGTTAGTCATCAAAGTCTGAAAACCTAAATAAAACAAAGGGTAGTTACGCTAACGTTCCGCGTAATTTTATATAAAGTGACAAAAGGTAAGTTCTTGAATATTTACACTTAAACTGCAGGCATAACAAATCCGACTTTGCACGTTTTGCTTCATGGCAGAATTGTTTACGGAATCTATAATGACAACCACCAAAAAACTTAGCACAAATTGTAGACTAATTTTTCTTGTATTTTTTATTGCATTTATTCAATAAATTACAAAAATTATTTAAAAAACACCATATTAACTACCACAACAAGAAAAACTGGACCATCAATTGTTATGGACTCATACTAGTTCAAAATTATGCCAATGAGGGCTTTTTAACAATGTTGCATTTGATGGCGTATAGATAATTTGAATTGTCTATACCTACGTCAATGTTTTCTTTTATTAAAAACCTATGACATTCATTAACCTCCAACAAAAATCAGTCAAAAAAGTCAGTTTTATGCAAAAATAGGTTACCTCTCTTTTAAATAATTGTAGGACTTTTTATGGATATAACTTACATATAATACTTACTGTCCAGTATTTAAATGTTCTGCATCAATACATATTTGATCCACAGACTTATTAGTTGCAAAAGCATGTATACTAACAAGATTTGACACTCCAGGTCTTTTTTCTGGATCATATGTGACCTTAAAATAAAACAAGGTATTAACCACAGCATCTAAAGAAACGCATAAATATTTGTGTATTCATGCCAAGGTTAGTTTATATTTATAAGGTTGCGACACATCCTCAACTTTTAGGCGGTTCGAGGTCGGGTACGCAAGAAAGGGCACTCCACGGAGAAAAGTTGGCAAAACTGGGTAAAATCAAAGCTGATGATCAATCCAATGGCGTCTAGAATTTGCGCATTTCATTTTGCATTGTTTTGGAAGTGATATTTGTTGAAAGATGTAATTCCAAATGTTTTTTATTTAAAGTAAAAGAATTTACCACTTAATAATAATTAAAAACTGTTGTGTAAACGGTTGTTCTACTAATAAAATAAACTGTATATCTCCGGCACTGAACAACATGGCCGAAAAATGGGGGATGTGACGTCATAACACGTCAAAGCAATATGGCTGAATGTCGCGACCCTATATAGACCGACTTTGTATTCATGCTTTTTATGTGTCCACGGATAGACTTAACTATACCTGTTTTTTTTTTTGATATTTGGAAAAACTTATTTCTTATAAAAATGTTTATTTATCTGAAATACTAAACACTATAATAAAAATCGTCCTATGATATACAGGGTGGTTTAAAATCGCGATAATATTACTTTGTATAAATAAAAAAAATCTCCAAAATACATCCTTGAAACTAGTTGACTACTGACATAAAAAAGTAATAAAAAAAGCAACCATTTTTTACATATATTTATATTTCCGATTTTTTAAAATTATACATATTTTGGCAATGATAACCCTGTATATGTGATTTTTATTATTGCTTTTGGAATTTTAGATGAAGCAAAAGGGTTTTTTTTATAAAGAATAACTTTTTTGAAATATAAAACATTTAAAAAAATTAGAGGTTTAGTTAGGTCCATTCATAGACACAGTGTATGTTTATTCTAAACAAACAGCAAGACCAATAAATAACTGAGAAGTTCAGTAAGAAAGTGGTACAAGTAACATTTTGTTAAAATCTGATAATACATAAGTGCAGCAATATTTTATTTATATTTATTATTTTATGTATATTTATATTTCTTAGAATTTAATTTGTATTTATAATAATTATTTTTTTTTCGTTTCGGGGTTTTTATTATATTTAACATTATTAGCAATTAACTTTTGCCTTATATGAGGCAGTATTTTCTATTTGTGTGTGAAAAGATAAAAGTTAAATTATATTATATGAAATACGCCGGCGATAAATAGGAGCGATTTGCGATTTGTCAAGATGTATAAGGTTCAGAAAAGGGCGATAAAGTTAGTAATTTGGCTGTATGTATACAGAGTGTCCGGAAATTCCTTTCACATATTTTAAGGGGTAATTCTACACAAAAAATTATGAAAAGAAGTTTATATGAACATAGGCCGGACTTGTTTACCCCTAATTTGATTAATTTTATTAAGTTCAGTGACGCCTCGAGCGGCATCTAAATGAATATTTTTGACAAAAAAAATGTAAGCTTTCGTGCATTTTTTACATTTTTTTTAAAGTAGACAGAGGAAGATACTGCTTTTTGTCCTTTTATCTCCTAAATTGCCTATTCTTGAACCCTACAATAAACATAAGCAATTTATTTATGTACAATTATGCAAAATCAAAAAATACCTAATTAAAAAAAAATCACTAAATAAAGTGTTTTTTAAATGTTTTCTGTGTTTTTTTGGGTGGTCCTGGATATGCAATAAAGTGGATTTTTTTCTTGAAAACTGAGCAAGAAAAAAATCAGGAGACACAAAAGGTTTATTTTTTTCCAATAATTTAAGTAAATATCAAAAAGTGCAACAAAACCAGTGGCTCGAGACGCCACCAGGGCTAGAATTCCCGGAGCGCCTATTTTCCACCAAAAAAATTTTTGAAGAGCATAAAGAAAAGGTCATTCCCGCCTTTTCGCGCCTATTTCATTTCAAAGCACCTTACTCACAGAGAAATTAGTCACCAAAAATCCCCAACCGACCTAAACTTTTTAAAAACTCTGTCTAGCGTCCGTTACTCCCTGTCTGGCGCCTATTTTTTCATGGCGCCCTAGGCTGTAGCTATAGTCAGCCTAATGGATAATACGGCACTGGACGCCACAGGACTCAATAAATTTAATCTAGTTAGGGCTAAATATGTCCCTTAATGCTACAAATATGACTGCCAAATTCGATTAAAATTGGTTACAGGATTATTGAGATATTAATAAAAAATAAAAAAATTCTTCAAAAATTGTAACACTGTATGTTAGAATAAATACATTTCCGGACCTATGCTCACCAATTGAAATCGTGACAAAAAAATAAGAATTTTGGTCTAAATAAATATGGAACTGCAACAAAAAAATTAGTAATAGTTATATGTCCATACAATTTGGCTAAATACTATGAGTCACCAGATGTATATACCTATATATCTATAAGTTGTTAAGCAAATAAAGAATATCTATCTATCTATATATTAACTTTTTTCATATATATTTTTGTTTAGAATCGTCCCTCGAATTATACGAACAGAATTTCCCGAGACCCTATATATGGCTGTATATTGAAGCCTTGAGGATGATTTGGATGTGGGTTTGATTCTTTTTTTTTTTTGAGCAACTCAATAAAAACAATACTAGTTAAAAGCTTTTTATTTATTTTTTATAACTTTTAGTTGAGTTTTACTAACCTCTGATTGAAAATCAGTCACTGCTTTTTAATATTCTTAACTATATCATCTGGTTTATCAGTCAGGCATATTCTACTTTTAATATCTGGATCAGATTTTGACATTTTCTTTAATGGATCCCTTAAGCTTTTAATTCTACCAAATTCACTAGCTAAAACGAAATTTAATGTCTCCTAGGTTGGATATGATTATATACAGGGTGTCCCAACTCTATTTATACACGTAATAACTTCACCTCTGTACAAGACTCAAAAATAAACTTTAAATAAAAAATATTTATCTGGGTTACACTCTTTTTACTGACAGTGCTAGTTGATATATAATGTGCCTCAAAAACCCAATTTTCATTGTCAAGTAGGTTTTTTAAATGGAACACCCTATATATTTTAACAAATTTTGACTCTGTATTAAATTTCATATAAAAATGTATAACACATTATACGTCAATTATTGCTGGTTTTTGAGATATCAGCAGTATGTTGATAATACTTATAAACAATTAAAAGTAAAGAAAGAAAATATTTTGGTATTAATTATTTTCAAATAATTCTGTCACTGTCAGAGTGACCAACAATAAAATAATATGTAATTAATCACCTTCAATTGTAGAAACTACTGATGGGTAAGTCAGCATTCAGTTTATTTTAGATAAATATTTACTTACTTAACCTAAAAACCAGCTATAATTGACGTATTGCTATTTTTTAGTTGAATTAAGTACACATGTGTCTAAAATAAACTAAATTTCTGACATACCTATTAGTAATTCTTACAATGGAAGATAAATAAATACATATTATTATATTATTTGTCACTCTGACAGTGATGGAATTATTTTTAAAAAATTAGAACAAAAATATTATTTGCTTTCTTCACTTTTAATTGTCAATGATTATATCAGCATATTCTTGATATCTCAAAAACCAGCAATAACTGACATATGGTGTGTTATACATATTTTATGTAGAATTTAATAGACTCACATTTTCTTAAAATATAAAGTGAGTTCCATTAAAATAATTAATAGTTTAAAAACTAAAAACACGCTTTTATATGCAACCGAACTAAAAATTAAAAAATAATTTTTCATTAAAAAAAATATTTTCACTTCATAGTAAAAAGCGTGGGGTGCATTTTACTATTTTTTTATAACTTTTCCATCATAGATATTGGCAAATATAATAATTATAACATTTAATATATTAAGCACCCCACGCTTTTTACTATGAAGTGAAAATATTTTTTTAATGAAAAATTATTTTTTAATTTTTAGTTCGGTTGCATATAAAAGCGTGTTTTTTTTAGTTTTTTTAAACTATTAATTATTTTCATTTTTAGTTCGTTATATCAATTAATTTTTTAAAAATAAATGCTCCAGTTTATTCACTAAAAAATTTTTTCGCCATTTTGTCAAGATTAGCAAAGTTTTTCAGATTTACTTTCTGAAAATACCCTAATATAAAATTTGAGTAAAATCGATTCAGATCGAACTCTTGAAATGGCCGGTGGTTGGTACCACTGGGACGTACAGGTGACAGATGACACTTGGTGGAAAATAACCAGCCCCTTTTTTATTAGTTCTGTGCCCCTGTATATCAAATTTGGTCAAAATGGGGGTTGCTCCAACTTTCGAAACAATTACCCAATTTGCATAAATAAGACAAATATTTTTAAAATATTACCTTTTAAACTAAATAACTTGTCTATTGTTAATTTTAAAATGAGTGCACTTGAATATGGAAAGGTATTATGTCATTGCTCTTTTAAATGGAAGAACAAAAGCAACTGTGAGTAAAATTTGCATTAAAAGTATACTAATATTTTCATAAAATTATTTCAATTATCCATGAGATACCGTCCCAGTTTCTTTAAAAAGATATTCACAATTGAGCCCCTGTCCCCAACCCGTCGGCAAATGTTGTCAAGTTCGATTATTCAATTGTCTAATCTGGCGCATCCGCCAGAACGTACGATTTTTCACTTTTCCGGTTTTCCTGGAAAATGCTGGAACTTAACGGGATACTGTTTTTAAATTATTGCATCTTCATCGGTCCTTGATACGTGTGCAAAGTTTCAAAGAAATCGAATAGCTGGAAGTTGGTTAAAATTAGGCTCAAAGATTCCGTTACATAGATAGATAGATAGATAGATGGATAGTTACAACCCAAGTTAATAAAAGCGTGTTAAAAAAAACCTAGATGACAATGAAAATATGTTTTCAAGACACCTTGTATATTAACTAATACTGTCAATAAAAAGAGTGTAAACAAATAAATATTTTTTAATTTAACTTTATTTTTATATCTTGTACAGGGACGAAGTTTTTTGATGTATAAATAGAGTTGGGAACCTTGTATATTAGTAAAAGTTTTTAGACTAAATAGGAATATCCTGTCTTTTGTTTGTATGACTTATATGATAACCTTGTCATTTTTATATTTTTCAAAAGCTGTTACCAAAATATATAAAAAGTTACATGCTATTACATGTAGTATACAATGTCTTGTTGTTCTAAGCCAAATTACAATAAAGCTGAATTTATAGATTGACGTTTCTGTCTCCGTTTGCCATTTGACGTTTCGGTTTTTATATGGCATATGGAAACGGCAAACAGAAAATATAAATTGACAAATTAAAAGTTGTTGTTTCATCTTCTAACTGAAAACGTCAAACGGAAACGTCAATCTATAAATACAGCCTAATACCAATGTAGTAATGACATGTAAAATCAAATTAAATAAATAATTTTTATACGACTGCTTTAGAAAATGGGGTTTTGCACACGCTAAACAAGCTTTGAAAATTGTATTTTGCGCACAATGTGTGCAAGGAAAATATGTTTTTTTGCACACGGTTCTGTCTTTCAATATGATTTATTATGGTTTTTATTGTTATGTCAAAAATATAGAAAACTCAAAGTAAGCTTTATTCCATAGCAACCGTCATAGTTTTCTTGTTTTGTTGATTAGATACCAATTTAGATACAAAAAATTTTGATTTCGCGAAAAAATGTCCGATTCTGAAGAAATTCTAAAAAAGCGAGTTTAATCTCGTCAAACCTACTTCCAACAAAGTCAAAGAGATCGATATGAAGCCGAGTTACATCGATTTATGAAGTGGAGACAAGCAAATAACGTACAAACGTTTTCCGAAAATGTTATGTTGGTGTACTTTGAAGAGCTGTCGAACAAATACAAGTCTTCAACATTATGGAGCACCTTTTCCATGCTAAAATCAACCCTGAGGGCAAACCAAAATACGGATATTGGGAAATACCAGAAGTTGCAGGCCCTAATAAAAGAAAATCAGAAAACTATGTGCCAAAGAAGTCCAAAATTCTTAGCGAGAATGATTTTTGCCGCTTCCTAAAGAACGCTTCAGACGAGAAATATTTGCTAATCAAGGTAGGCATCACAGTTATTTTATTTATTTTATGGTGTCATTTTTTATAGTGAGAAGGTTTAGTAGGCAGGGGTTACCCAATTCTGTTTTTAAATAGTGCTAGTTTCATAAAGTACTTACTTAAAATGAATAAAACTAAAGACTTATCGGTATTTTTTCTTGTTTCAGGCAGTGGTGGCAGTCGGACTTTCTGGGGCATGCCGAAGAGAAGAATTGTGCTTCCTTAAAAAGAAAATATGACGGATTTTGGCAGCGCAATGTTAATTAAACTAGAGAATACCAAAACGAAGATGCCGAGATCATTTACAGTGTCAGGAAGTCTCTACACCATCTTAAAAAAGTATTCTGCCCTTCGACCTCCACTCCTGCAAACAGATCGTTTTTTCTTAATTATCAAAATGGAAAATGCACTCGCCAAAACATTGGAATTAACAAAATTGGCGGTATGGCAAAAGACATCGCCAAATTTTTGATGTTGGAAACTCCAGAAGCCTATACCGGGCATTGCTTTAGGCGGTCGTCAGCCACAATATTGGTGAATTCTGGATCAGATTTGCTGGCTCTGAAGCGCCATGGTGGATGGAAATCCAGCTCAGTCGCCGAAAGTTATATAGATGACTCGCTTAGTAATAAAATGGATGTTTCAGAGAGGATCTCTTCCTCTATGTCGTCTGTTGCGGCACAGCCACAACAGCAATTGAGTAATGAAGTGCCGCAAGAAAACTGCAATATGCCGACGACAGAGAACTGTATAAGCAAGGTGCCAGAAAATGTTGTCTCCATCGTTAAAAAGTCGATCAACAATGCGACGATTCCTGCAGAAGTAAACATTACAATTAATATTTTAAAATAGTTATGAAGTTTCCTGTTTGCTAAATTATAGTCTGTAGTTTCTTGTTTTCATTACTTTTGTTTTGCGTTTGTTTTTAAAATAAAAATTTACACAAAAATGTTTTTTTATTTGCAGTCGTATAAAAGTATCGTAAAAACTCGTTAGAAAACCTCTTTGCACACTCGCGAGACTTGTGGACCTCGACTTCGTCTCGGTCCATCAATTTGTCTCGCCCGTGTGCAAAGAGTCGTTTTCAAACCTTGTTGTTTAATATACTATTAAACCAAATGTGCATAACTTACTTGTAATTAATGTATGAGGAGTAGGAAATGTCTGTCCAAATCTATAATTAAAGATTCGTACCAACTCTTGTGCCAGCTGAATTTGCTGAATTTGATCTTCTCCAACAGGAACATGTGTGGCCCTAAAAATATTGTGTCCAAGATGATTTTAGAAAAGGGGATTTTATAAAAAAGTTTTGGGTAACTGCAGTAGCCTAATAACAATAAAGAAAAATGTTAAATCACAATAGGTAGAGTAAAGCCTGGGCTTTTTTAAAGGATCTGTGAGCCTGATTTATAGTTTCAGTAACATAAGCCCAAACCGTAAGACGTAACGTTAAGGAGTAAGAAATGGTTCAATTCTATACTTACGGCTTATGGTTTGGTTGCTGACGGTCGTATCCGCTGATAATGGACCTGCATACTGTTTACATTTTTGGTTATATGGGCCAATTTACCTTAAATCCATAGACAAAAATTGTATGTTTTTGTCGTTGATGCCAGTTGTAAAGGTGAAGCCAATATATCTAAATTATATTTAATAAACTAGATTTTTTAGAAATCACAATATTTATTAAAAAATTAATTAATGAACTATAAATTGACCTGTTATTACTTCTTACGTCTTAACGCTTACGGTTTACATCTTATGGCCGACGTTACTGAAACTATAAATGGAGCTAACTAATTATAAAAGCTCTTCTGTATTATAAAACTTTTTATTTTTTTAGTTAAGCTATTTTGTATAATATTTCCTTTTGTATGCAAAAAAACTTTTCTGGGGATATAAAATGTTAAAACTGTTTTTTGGATATAGGGTATTAGAATTTGGCTATCAATAATTTTTTTAATATTATAAATATCAGTATTACATTACCTACTTGTAAGATAATATATCAGCAGCTTGTAAAACAGGATAAACAAATAAACCTAAAGGTATGTCTTTGACAAGAGCAGATTTCTCTTTGTACTGAGGTAAATGAGCTAACCTAAAACAAATAAATCCTATATCTACAGTATGTTTATAAATCATTTTATGAAAAAAGTTATTCTTTATAAAAAATCTGCATGGTACCTTCCAAACCTAAAAGGCAACTTTTTCATAAAATTAAAAGTTTCTTATATGGAGAGTACATCTTTATATTCACAGCTACAATTCAAAGGGAATTTTTGAAAAGTTGAGTTACGAAATACATCTGATTTACAGATCTCACAACAGTTACTAATCTATGCATTATAATAAATGAAAAAAATGCATACCTGGCCATTGTAGATATACAGCCTAGACACCAACATAACTCTGCATGTGCATGAACAGTTGATTGTTGGAACAATATGATTTTTTGGGATCTAATCCACATCCTAGTAAGGTAGCAGTGAGTTCTAGAATATTTCTTGAGAGTTTATTTGGATCCTTTAAAAGTTAGCAAATTATTTATATACAGTGTGCTTTAAAAAAATCCACATATTTTTTAAAATAACTTATGAAAACGTTGTTTCCAGCTTTCCAGCATCAGATTTTGCTCGTTTTTAAATCAAAATGTAGTTTTCATTACTTACCAAATTTTAGGTTTTAAGAATTTTAGAATATTGTAAATTTATATAGAGCCATACATATAAACCCTTATAAAATAAAATATTTTTTGTTACTTATTTCAGCTCTTAAAAATATGGAATATGTGATGTTATGTGAATGTTAAACACAGGTTTTCTTATTTTAATTCTGAAGCAAAAACAAAACCTGATGGTGAAAAGTTTTTCTTTATTTTTACAAAATTTCGGCGATCGTTTATATTATTGCTGTATCACCATTAGTTCTAATAGTAACAAATAAACCTACATTTTTAAAACCATAGTTTCAGAGTAGAGCATTTATTCTCAACTAAGATATAAAGAAAGTTTCCACTAAAAACTAAAATAAATATGTTTAACTAATATACTAATAGTATTGCAAAATATAAATAGAGTTTTTGTTTTTTTTTAATCATAATAAACCAAATATAGGGTGTTTTAATTTTTTTATTAAATATTTTCTAAATAATATGTAGGTGTATTGTCACAATATGTGTTTGGGGAAACTTTCAGACTTTAACTTAGAATCGGCTATCAATTTTATTGTAAATTCTAGAGGGCGCCGTATCATGAAGGTGTTTAAAACAAAATAACTTCTTTGGAACGTTCACAAGAACGAATTTTGTACACTGAGAGAAATATAGCGAAATTTTAAATATTGTTTAAAGAACAAAGTTTACTGTGAATATTTTTATAACACATTAAAATTTTATATGATTACATAAAAATACCCTAAAAATAAACAGACAGAAACAATGGCAGAGGGCGCTGTTACAGAGTTTGGGCCAAAGTTAATTTTATAAAATCGATCAGGGAGCTTAACAAACAAAAGTGCTTGATAATTTAATATACACGTGTTAAAGGCAAGTTAAATAGACATATTGATGAAGAAATTTTTTTCTTATCATGGTCGCTCAGAGCGCTACGGCCGTAGTTCTTTTTATAAAATCGTTCGTTGAGCTTACTAAAAAAAGTGCTTAATAATTCAAAATACACGTGTTAAAGGCAAGTAAAATAAACAGATTGACGAACTTTTTTATTCTATCATGGTCGCTCAGGGAGCTACGGCCGTAGAAAATTTTAAAAATCGTTCCTGGAGCTTAATAAACAAAAGTGCTCAGTAAGTCAGTATACACGTGTTAAAGGCAAGTAAAATAAACATATTGTACTAAAAAATTTTCATTCTATGATGGTCGCTCAGAGAGCTACGGCCTTAGTTAGTTTAAAAAACCGTTCATGGAGCTTACTAATCAAAAGTGCTCAGTAGGTCAGTATACACGTGTTAAAGGCAAGTAAAAGAAACATATTGATAAGAAATTTTTATTCTATCATGGTCGCTCAGGAGCTACGGCCTTGGAAAGTTAAAAAAATCGTTCATGGAGCTTAATAAATAAAAGTGCCCAGTAAGTCAGTATACACGTGTTAAAGGCAAGTAAAATAAACATATTGACGAAGAAATTTTTATTCTATCATGGTCGCTCAGGGAGCTACGGCCTTAGATAGTTAAAAAAATCGTTCATGGAGCTTAATAAATAAAAGTGCCCAGTAAGTCAGTATACACGTGTTAAAGGCAAGTAAAATAAACATACTGACGCAAATTTTTTATTTTATCATGGTCGCTCAGAGAGCTACGGCCTTTGTTAGTTAAAAAAATCGTTCATGGAGCTTAATAAACAAAAGTGCTCAGTAAGTCAGTATACATATGTTAAAGGCAGGTAAAATAAACATATTGATAAAGAAATTTTCATTTTATCATGGTCGCTCAGAGAGCTACGGCCTTTGTTAGTTTAAAAAACCGTTCATGGAGCTTAATAATCAAAAGTGCCCAGTAAGTCAGTATACACGTGTTAAAGGCAAGTAAAATAAACATATTGATAAAGAAATTTTCATTTTATCATGGTCGCTCAGAGAGCTACGGCCTTTGTTAGTTTAAAAAACCGTTCATGGAGCTTAATAATCAAAAGTGCTCAGTAAGTCAGTATACACGTGTTAAAGGCAAGTAAAATAAACATATTGATAAAGAAATTTTCATTTTATCATGGTCGCTCAGAGAGCTACGGCCTTTGTTAGTTTAAAAAAATCGTTCATGGAGCTTAATAAACAAAAGTGCTCAGTAAGTCAGTATACACGTGTTAAAGGCAAGTAAAATAAACATATTGATAAAGAAATTTTCATTTTATCATGGTCGCTCAGAGAGCTACGGCCTTTGTTAGTTAAAAAAACCGTTCATGGAGCTTAATAATCAAAAGTGCCCAGTAAGTCAGTATACACGTGTTAAAGGCAAGTAAAATAAACATATTGATGAAAGAAATTTTCATTTTATCATGGTCGCTCAGAGAGCTACGGCCTTTGTTAGTTTAAAAAATCGTTCATGGAGCTTAATAAATAAAAGTGCCCAGTAAGTCAGTATACACGTGTTAAAGGCAAGTAAAATAAACATATTGATAAAGAAATTTTTTATTCTATCATGGTCGCTCAGAGAGCTACGGCCTTTGTTAGTTTAAAAAAATCGTTCATGGAGCTTAATAAACAAAAGTGCCCAGTAAGTCAGTATACACGTGTTAAAGGCAAGTAAAATAAACATACTGATAAAGAAATTTTTATTCTATCATGGTCGCTCAGAGAGCTACGGCCTTTGTTAGTTTAAAAAATCGTTCATGGAGCTTAATAAACAAAAGTGCTCAGTAAGTCAGTATACACGTGTTAAAGGCAAGTAAAATAAACATATTGATAAAGAAATTTTCATTTTATCATGGTCGCTCAGAGAGCTACGGCCTTTGTTAGTTTAAAAAACCGTTCATGGAGCTTAATAATCAAAAGTGCCCAGTAAGTCAGTATACACGTGTTAAAGGCAAGTAAAATAAACATATTGATAAAGAAATTTTCATTTTATCATGGTCGCTCAGAGAGCTACGGCCTTTGTTAGTTTAAAAAACCGTTCATGGAGCTTAATAATCAAAAGTGCCCAGTAAGTCAGTATACACGTGTTAAAGGCAAGTAAAATAAACATATTGATAAAGAAATTTTCATTTTATCATGGTCGCTCAGAGAGCTACGGCCTTTGTTAGTTTAAAAAATCGTTCATGGAGCTTAATAAACAAAAGTGCTCAGTAAGTCAGTATACACGTGTTAAAGGCAAGTAAAATAAACATATTGATAAAGAAATTTTCATTTTATCATGGTCGCTCAGAGAGCTACGGCCTTTGTTAGTTTAAAAAAATCGTTCATGGAGCTTAATAAACAAAAGTGCTCAGTAAGTCAGTATACACGTGTTAAAGGCAAGTAAAATAAACATATTGATAAAGAAATTTTCATTTTATCATGGTCGCTCAGAGAGCTACGGCCTTTGTTAGTTTAAAAAACCGTTCATGGAGCTTAATAAACAAAAGTGCCCAGTAAGTCAGTATACACGTGTTAAAGGCAAGTAAAATAAACATATTGACAAAGAAATTTTCATTTTATCATGGTCGCTCAGAGAGCTACGGCCTTTGTTAGTTTAAAAAATCGTTCATGGAGCTTAATAAACAAAAGTGCTCAGTAAGTCGGTATACACATGTTAAAGGCAGGTAAAATAAACATATTACGTTTTTACTTATTATGTTTATTAACGAATCGATAGAATACGGCCGGAATGGCCTAATACATCTGAATGGCCATAATAGAACAATATCAATTAAAAAAAAAAAAAATAATAAAATTAAAAACACATATATAACACAATATATTTTTAAAAACCTTGTTTAAGAGTGACAATTTTTTTTAAACCTAATAAACTTAATTATAATTTGTATGTATATTAAGGTTTTTTTAAAGGAACTACGGCCGGACTGGCCCAATAGCTTCGGTCGCTCAAAGCTAATAAAAGTTTTATTTTTCGTCAATATACATATTTATTTTACTTTCCTTTAACACGTGTATATTGAATTATTGGGCACTTTTGTTTATTAAGCTCTATAAACGATTTTTTAAAATGAACTACGGCCGTGGCAACCCTGAGCGACCATGATAAAATATATATTTTTTTGTCAATATGTTTATTTTTCTTGCGCTTTAACACGTGTATACTGAATTACTGAGCACTTTTGCTTATTAAGCTCTATAAACGATTTTTAAACTAACTAAGGCCGTAGCTCCCTGAGCGACCATGATAGAATAAAAATTTCTTTATCAATATGTTTATTTTACTTGCCTTTAACACGTGTATACTGACTTACTGGGCACTTTTGATTATTAAGCTCCATGAACGGTTTTATTTAACTAACAAAGGCCGTAGCTCTCTGAGCGACCATGATAAAATAAAAATTTCTTTATCAATATGTTTATTTTACTTGCCTTTAACATGTGTATACTGACTTACTGAGGCACTTTTGATTATTAAGCTCCATGAACGATTTTTAAACTAACTAAGGCCGTAGCTCCCTGAGCGACCATGATAAAATAAAAATATATTTATCAGTATGTTTATTTTACTTGCCTTTAACACATGTATACTGACTTACTGGGCACTTTTATTTATTAAGCTCCATGAACGATTTTCTAAACTAACAAAGGCCGTAGCTCTCTGAGCGACCATGATAAAATGAAAATTTCTTTCATCAATATGTTTATTTTACTTGCCTTTAACACGTGTATACTGACTTACTGGGCACTTTTGATTATTAAGCTCCATGAACGGTTTTTAAACTAACAAAGGCCGTAGCTCTCTGAGCGACCATGATAAAATGAAAATTTCTTTATCAATATGTTTATTTTACTTGCCTTTAACACGTGTATACTGACTTACTGAGCACTTTTGATTATTAAGCTCCATGAACGGTTTTTTTAAACTAACAAAGGCCGTAGCTCTCTGAGCGACCATGATAAAATGAAAATTTCTTTATCAATATGTTTATTTTACTTGCCTTTAACACGTGTATACTGACTTACTGAGCACTTTTGATTATTAAGCTCCATGAACGGTTTTTTAAACTAACAAAGGCCGTAGCTCTCTGAGCGACCATGATAAAATGAAAATTTCTTTATCAATATGTTTATTTTACCTGCCTTTAACACGTGTATACTGACTTACTGAGCACTTTTGATTATTAAGCTCCATGAACGGTTTTTTTAAACTAACAAAGGCCGTAGCTCTCTGAGCGACCATGATAAAATGAAAATTTCTTTATCAATATGTTTATTTTACTTGCCTTTAACACGTGTATACTGACTTACTGGGCACTTTTGATTATTAAGCTCCATGAACGGTTTTTTAAACTAACAAAGGCCGTAGCTCTCTGAGCGACCATGATAAAATGAAAATTTCTTTATCAATATGTTTATTTTACTTGCCTTTAACACGTGTATACTGACTTACTGGGCACTTTTGTTTATTAAGCTCCATGAACGATTTTTTTAAACTAACAAAGGCCGTAGCTCTCTGAGCGACCATGATAAAATAAAAATTTCTTTATCAATATGTTTATTTTACTTGCCTTTAACACGTGTATACTGACTTACTGGGCACTTTTATTTATTAAGCTCCATGAACGATTTTTTTAACTAACAAAGGCCGTAGCTCTCTGAGCGACCATGATAGAATAAAAATATTCTTTGTCAGTATGTTTATTTTACTTGCCTTTAACACGTGTATACTGACTTACTGGGCACTTTTATTTATTAAGCTCCATGAACGATTTTTTTAACTATCCAAGGCCGTAGCTCCCTGAGCGACCATGATAGAATAAAAAATTTTTTATCAATATTTTTCTTTTACTTGCCTTTAACACGTCTATACTGACCTACTGAGCACTTTTGATTAGTAAGCTCCATGAACGGTTTTTTAAACTAACTAAGGCCGTAGCTCCCTGAGCGACCATCATAGAATGAAAATTTTTTAGGACAATATGTTTATTTTACTTGCCTTTAACACGTGTATACTGACTTACTGAGCACTTTTGTTTATTAAGCTCCAGGAACGATTTTTAAAATTTTCTACGGCCGTAGCTCCTTGAGCGACCATGATAGAATAAAAAAAGTTCGTCAATCTGTTTATTTTACTTGCCTTTAACACGTGTATTTTGAATTATTAAGCACTTTTTTTAGTAAGCTAAACGAACGATTTTATAAAAAGAACTACGGCCGTAGCGCTCTGAGCGACCATGATAAGAAAAAAATTTCTTCATCAATATGTCTATTTAACTTGCCTTTAACACGTGTATATTAAATTATCAAGCACTTTTGTTTGTTAAGCTCCCTGATCGATTTTATAAAATTAACTTTGGCCCAAACTCTGTAACAGCGCCCTCTGCCATTGTTTCTGTCTGTTTATTTTTAGGGTATTTTTATGTAATCATATAAAATTTTAATGTGATATAAAAATATTCACAGTAAACTTTGTTCTTTAAACAATATTTAATATTTCGCGATATTTCTCTCAGTGTACAAAAATTCGTTCCTGTGAACGTTCCATTTTTAACATATTTTACCTGAAAAAGGTATTTGTAATAAAAAGTTGCTTTGAACATATACAGGGTGATTCAAGTA
The DNA here is from genome assembly GCA_014170235.1 of Listronotus bonariensis. Classification (NCBI taxonomy): domain Eukaryota; kingdom Metazoa; phylum Arthropoda; class Insecta; order Coleoptera; family Curculionidae; genus Listronotus; species Listronotus bonariensis. The sequence goes on from JACEGR010001024.1 coordinate 100,170, forward strand.
ATTTGATTGAAATTGATGAAAACTTTGATGTCTATTGGTGCCTAAACGGTGAGTTTATCGGCTTTAATAAAGAGTACTTTATTTTTTAAGTTTTTGATTGTCTATAGAATGGCGCCCTCAGCTTTGCAATATCTGTCAAAATAAAAAAGTTATGATGTAAATAAATTTTAAGTTTTAGGTAAAGTGCCCTCTGGCGGTATTTTAAAAAAGTACTTTTGTCTTAAAATTTTAGAATCTGCAAACCTTGATTTTTATGCCAAATATCAACTGGATTGGTTAAAAAATAAATGCAATAAGGCGAAAAAACCAAAATAAAAATTGAACTTTGACGGCTTGTAACTCAAAAACGAATAATATAAAAAAAAATTATATGAAGCTCTACCCTTATTTTGTCAAGTAGAATCACCCCCTTAAGCTTCGTGATCGGTTTTTGAATCACCCTGTATTTGAGATATCTGTATTTAAAACAAATTACTTCCTGTATGGCCAGATGTAGGCTATACAAGGTATTTTAAAATAAGATTTTTAAGAGTCTGAATCTTTAGGTGATATTAAGAAAAAAAAGAAGAGTTTATATTGTTACTGCAGTAAGATATAAGGAGAAAAGAAAAATAGAATGTCTTTAAAAGATGAATTGAAGAACAGGAATTTTAGGTTTAAAGACAAATATTTATATGTTGCTAAAACTTAAATATGATTTATATAATATTTAAACAAACATCATTAAATCATAGAACAAAATACATGGAAACACCTAAGTAAGTACATATTATTTGAGTTAAAATTTAAGACAGAGGCCATAAATACTGGGAAAAAATAATAGGAGTCAAATGACTTTTATCATTTTCTTGTATTTGGGTAATAAGGGATTTTATATTAAAAAGTTTTTAGAAGTTATAAACCCTTTCAGTACGGGAACCGTGTTTTCACGGTTTCAATGTACTTGTCTGTATGCCGGAAAACATGTTAAAACACAGGGTATTTTTATGCATGTTAAGTGGGCAACATCCACTCACATGCTAAAAAAACAATGCTTCCTAATACTACGTTACTGGAGGACGGGGAGACGGCTGTTCATGCATGATGATGAAGTGAAGTATGTTTTTTTTTAATTACTACTTCTTTCCACCACCAAAACAATTTAGCATTTTTCCCGTTACTTTTAGGCATGTTCAAGAGATTCTACCACATTACTTTCAGCATGTTTTGCTTGTCTAATTATAAAAATATAGGTGAATAGCTACATTTTGAAATAATTATTTTGGTTTTAGCAAAAACTGGACTTTTATCTCTGTTTCCCCTGAATCGTCTTAAATTTAAATAATTTGTAAATACCTATTAAAAACTAGACCAACTATTAAGACTCATAAACTTTTAACTCTTACATGTGGTAAAGTAATTGCATGTAGATCAACAATACTTAAAATTAAGTCCTCATTTTTCTCTTGTAGTTTTAACCATTGAACAATAGCTCCCAAATAATTGCCCAAGTGTATTGATCCTGTTGGCTGGATCCCTGAAAATACTCTTTTGGGATAAGAATCTTCAAGGTTTAACTGAAACAATGAGTTGGTATTTCGTAAATAAAATTAAAATAAGCGAAAAACAGGATACCTTTTTGATTGAGTAACGACGTGTATTTACATAAATATTATTAAAAAGCCTTCTAAATATCATTTTTATAATATAATAAATACAATATTAAATAAGTAGTCACACTAAAAAAACATGGAATGAGGATAAACATAAACTAATTAAGGAGAAAACAGCAATTTTTTTTTGCTGAAGTTAGTTGTTTTTAAAGATAAGGTTATGTCACCGATTTAAGGTTAAGTGTTGTTTCTTGGTATTAATCTTCCTATTTGCTTCTTGGCGCTGCTTCAAAGCAATTTACCAGCTCAACCTCACGCTGTCTCAAAGCTTAATAAGAGGTAGAGCGACTCTGCTATATTGCTCCAGCCATGGATTTCCTGTTAAGATAAAGGGCTCCTCCATATTCCGGGGATACTTTAATGTTGTCTGGCTTTAAGCCATATGGAATTTTACAACTCAAATAGGCCTATTCTTTCGGGACTTGATCACTGATAATTAAGCCTACTGTCCATGAGAGCGGTTTTCCGCGCTCTCATGGACAGCCGGAACTAATCTTTTGAATCTTATGTAGCTAACTTTATTCTAAATGTTTAATAATATTTCAAATGGCATCAGTCCAAAGAGAATGGGTCTATTCTCTTTGCATCAGTCACGTGATCATTAGGATTACTTGCAGGTCAACAAACTGATAGAAGTGAAACTAATCAGGTCTCGAAAGAATAGCACCTATATTACATGGACCTTTATTGGGTGCTCATTGCAACACACTCTAGGATTAATACTATCGTCTGTACCTAGGGCTACGGCTACTATACCAAGCGTAAGCAGCAAGCGGGGAGCGAAGAGTGTGAGAGCGCTGCCTTTGATCTTTATAATAGCATAAAAGAATTTGTATTTTTAAATCAGGCGGCTGCAATATAGTTTAGCAAATAAGCCTTACCAATGCCTCTCGTCGTTCCCTCTTGTTATTGTAGAGGAGGCCTTAGAATATCTTGATCCCACGGTTCCTGCCACGAACCAAATTTAAAAAGTTTCCTTGCCACATTTCGGAACGTGGATATAACCAGTTTTAAACTTCCATTTTTGCGTTTAAAAGTGAGTACGCATTAGAGTTGTTAAAGAACAGGAAAGAGTACCGAGCAGGTTCGAAAAGTTTCGTTCCTACCCGAGAACAGGTTCCGTAAACCTGTTTAGTTGTTCATCTAGGTAGCTTTCCAGTGACGAAAATTTTTGTGCTTCACGCTCCAGGGCTTGAAGCTCTTGAACTGCTCTAAAAAGTTAGTCACTGGAACGCATCCTTAGACAAGGAAAGAGAGATACTTTAGGAAATTTTAAAATTTCGTTGTTTTTAACCTTTCTTGGCTTTATAATAATAATTTCTTTTAAATATCTAATTCCATTTTAAACAAATAATTTTTAAAAATCCATCCTTAACCATAAAAAAACATGTGTGAAGCACAAAAACCAAAAGAGGGGTTGGTGCATGAGGGGCAAGGGGAAAGAAAAACGGAGTAGCTCAGGTGCATAACACTTTCCGTCACTGGAACGCCATAAAGTAGAACGAAATGCTCCTGAGCTACTCGGGAGCGCTCTATTTGCGTCACTGGAACGCCACTCTGTTCGTTTTAACAAGTTCTTGACAATAAGGTGGAGACTGGACAAATTAGGCAATAATCCATTCTCTTCGTTCACCCTTATGGATTCAAACTATTCCAAACATGCATAAAAAAAAACAGCACAATAAAACACATCGCACCGCGAACGTTAGCGTGAACAGTTCAAACTCAAAGCCTGGTTCGAGTTTCTTCGATCCAAATGAACGGGAACGGCCAATATGGTCCATTTGACCGAACGCAGATCACAAAACCAGTGAGAACAGAGAACACAAAAACAAAAAACGCGCATCCGTTCCTCACCCGTTCTGTTCGAAAAGAACAGGCTACCTCGGAACATGTTCTTAAGAACTCTTCCGTTCTTTTCATAACAACTCTAGTACGCATATTGAGAGCAACTATTTTTTTAATCAAAAACGACCGCCGTTGGAGCGAAAAGGTGTTTTTTTACACAAAAAGAAATTACCCTGTCTATAAATATAAATCTGTAAAAATGTGTTTTAAGGTTGTAGCTTACTTTAAACGCTTTTTTATTTGGCTGAACGTGTATAAAAAACGGGAGACGTTATTTTTTTAATTATTTTTGTGAAAGCCATCTCGCGTATATTCTATCCGCAGTTAATTCATTCTATGTCTATGCAAGCTACGAACTAACAACAACCTATTTTATTTATTAAAACAAATTTGAGTTTGAATTCAGTTAACAAAAATAACATATATTTTATTTCAATTAATGATATTATACATTAGGAGTTAGTTTTCTTCTGCTGAAGAATTTAATTCAGCATGATTATCGTCATCATCACTGCTATCTTGGAAATCACTAAAACCATCTAAATCATTATCATCAAGTTTTAAGGTATTCAGTTTGTTCAAAATCTCCTCTTTTTGAGTTTTAGCATCTGGCTTATCGGGATTTTCAGATGTTTCTCTCATATAACGCAAAAATGTTCTTCGTCGTCTTTCTGGTAATGTTTTTAACAGTTCCTTTATTTCTTCGTTTAGTAGTATTTGTTCCTTTTCATTTGGAGGAGCTTGAACGATTTCTTTGGATTGTCCACATTTTGTACAAATACCTTAAAAAATACACAACAATAAACAGACAAGGTTAGTTAGAGCCAGATTTTGGTATTAACACAATTATATGTTTTTAATCATAGAAACAAAATAGGCACTATTATGTGACCTAAAAGACACCTAAGGGCATATTTTGGGTACTAGCGTAGCGAGGGGTGTGGCCCGCCCCCTCTTCGAGTGGGCCCCGAGATGGGGGATTATTATAGCGGAAAAAGGTACGGTTTTTGTTAGAGATGAGACTAAAAAAATGCTGTGAGCTCCGACTTGACTTGCCGCCCCGAGTCTCAACACGAAGCTTGATTGAGAGCCACTGATTTTGGGCCAGCGTCTTGGCAACAAATCAAGCTGTTTTCCAAAAGGATTAACCTAATCATTAGGCGCGTTCTGCAATTGCCTCTCAGATGCGAGAGGATTTTTTGACGTCATTTCAGATAAGACGGAGCGATCGGCAATTACCGAACGCAAATATTATATCCAGATGAAAATACATAAGTAACCTCGTTTTTTTACTTTGCTGGTATTTATTGTTTGCTTATTATCAGTGCTAATTATATACCAAAGCACTTACAGTTGTTTGTTTAGTTAGTTTTTGGTTAGACTGTTTTAAAAAGTCATGAATAATTTAAAAATAAAAAAACCAATCACTATAATTAAATTGCATTAGTCATAATGCAAAGGCAAAACAAACCTATTTCCTAATTAGTTAACTAGTATCCAAATCACTATGAAATGGTGCTTACTTCCTTGCACGATTATTTCGTCATATTCGAGAGTGTACAGAAAAGGTAAACTAGGATTATTTCATTTAAGTTTAACTTTCCTCAAGAATTCTATGATCTTCGAAAGCATAGACTGGGACAGAGGCGCATTTACAAATTTGCCGCCCGTAGGCTATTTTATTTTCGGCGCCCCTATGTTTATCCTTTTTCCTGGAAAAATAATTTTGAAAACCAAAAATAAAAAAACAACTTTAATTTTTTTGTACGTACAAAATAAAATTCGAAATCCACAAAATTATTTATAAGTACAAAATCGGCCGCCCCTAAAAAACGTCTGCCGCCCCCTAAAAAACGCCGCCATAGGCTTCAGCCTACTCAGCCTTTTGGCAAATACGCCACTGGACTAGGATTGGACTTCCTGGCGGATCGCACAATAAAAACTGTTTTTTTCTGTTAAAAATAATAATGAATGGAAGCATTAATTGCAAAAGCTTTTTAAGTAAAATTAATTTTCGAGTTCCCCAAGGAACACAAGAGAACATTCTCTTCTGGCTGTATATTTTCATAGAAGCAACAATGGCAGATTTTCTCCGATCACAAGAATTCTTATGAATGGAAATAGGGTATATAGACAAAGACTTTTTAGTTCCTTCTTTAATTTGTTTAAATAAAAAAGTTTCATGCGTCTTGAACTGTGATATGTGTGATGTGATACCATTAGATTAGTTATGTGCAGTGCTAGTGCAATTTATAACTATTACCTAATTATTATGCATATTTAATTTATTTGTAAACTATGTAAATTTGTAAATGAGTTTTGCCCGTAAAAATAAATAAATGAAATGAAATGAAAATGTTTTATTAACAACCCAGCAAACACTATTTTCCGGCAATATACATTTTTCATATTGGCATTGATGGTAAAGCATTGGCAATTGGTGGCAATATTATGCCAACATCTTATACGCATTAAAAAGTCAACCCTAAATAAACACTTAATTGCCAATAAATTTTACATGTAGGCGAATTGCCTACTAAAACCATATTATTAACATTGATATTTAACTAACATTAGAGCAATTTTTTTATCTGTTTTATTTATAATGGCAGCTAAACAACATTATTTTATGTTTTTTACATAATTTAAAGGAAATGGCCTTTTCATAACATTTTACTGTTACAAATCATGCAAATAAAAATTAGGTCAAACAAAATGTTTATAATGTATTTTTGAGAGAATAAAATAAAATGATGGCAAAATTATCTAGGTTAATTTCGACCGAAGGTGAAAAAATTCAAATTTCCTGCTTAACCGAAATACAAGATTTGACGATTTTGACATATGAGGAAAAATTGCTTCATGCTTTGACCGCTTTGTGCAATTGTTTTTACGTGGTTTTGTAGCTTTTTAGTTTCTTTTTAAAGAAAAAAGTTTTTTAATGGTCATAATTAAGTGTATTCATTCCCTAATTAGTGTGTGTTGTGTGATTAATTGGTGATGGCTAGTCGAGAAGGCGAGTTATTCAAGAGGACTGTAAACAGAAACAAGTTTGTAGTTACTTAAAAAAATAATGTGAAATTAGGGAGTTGCCTTATTAAAAGTTTTAAAGACGTGCTAATAAAAAAATATTATATATACATAATAGTTTTTTTTGACATTTACCTCCTTTAAAATATTTTTCCCTATGTTTTGGATCTCAAAAATTGAGTGTAAGTGTCCCTTGAATACTTACTAATTTAAAGTGGTTTTCTTTTGATTTACTAACTTTTTTAAATTTTATTACATACCTTAAATTGTTTATGGTTTATTGTTACTGTATAAAAATTTATATTATGTAATTTTTTAATGATAAATTTTTTCTGCCTTTTTTCCTCATTTTCTTCGATTACAAAATTTTAAATATGTTATTTAACATTTGGGACATTCAACTTATATAACTTGCAATACTTATTTAATGATAAATGCCATTATCCTAAATGCATTTTTTCATCATAACTTATTAATTGATGGATGCCATCACAGTATCTGTAACACGTGGCCCAATAACGGCCAATTGCCCACTTTCGTGTCTTTTTGTTATCTTTTTGCCAATAACTTATTAATGATGGATGCCATCATCCTAAACGCATTTTTTGGGCATAACTTATTAATGATGGATGCTGTCATCCAAAACTCATTTTTTCATCATAACTTATTAATGACGGATGTCATCACATTATCTGCATCACGTGGCCCAATAACGGCAAATTGCCCACTTTCGTGTCTTTTTGATACCTTTTTGCCAATGCCTTGCCATTAAAGAGTGTTGGCAATGTTAGTAAATTAAATGTACATGGCCGGCAAAAAATGTTATATGGGAATAAGAGCTATAAATAAATTAAAAAAATAAATAACAATTTGAAACTACTTATAATACTCAACAATCAATAATTTTCTATAATAAACTCTATACTTAGTCTACGAAATTCATTTACATCTAAAGCAGACCTGATATATAAAGTCAATTTATTATACTCAACTAAACCACTATAAAACAATGAATTTTGTGGGCCACTTTTCTTGGCTATAGGAACATAAATATTTGTGGCTGTTCTATACCTTTTTTCTGCAAGGACAACATATTTTTTCGGGGTCAAAGAATTCCACTTCTTGCAAGGCCATCTTTTTCGGGAAAGTGTAAGAACTGTGCAAATCAGTTGGAAATTTGTATCACAAAAACAAAATAAAAGAACTAACTTAACCTCAAAGCAAGATTATCTGTCTCCTCCGTAAAAATGCCTCGATTGAATCGAGGACAATTAGATGCTTCTAGATGTAATAAACGAACGATAAAGATTTCCTCGCTCTCCTACGGATTTAAATAAAGAACGGTCAGATCGATCTGAGGTAATAACAGAATGCGCCCATTAGTTCAGCCTTTTCTATCTTTTAAAAAATTAAAATTGTCGGTTTCTGGTATAGTTGGGAATTAACGTTTTACAAAAGCCGTAATAAAAACCACATTAACATGTGTAATACCAGATCCAGGTGTATAAATTAAAATTTAATTATTGTATTGATATTAGCAGTAGTATTCGTAGGCACCATCAGGATAACTTTCAGGGAGGTGCATATCTGCATATTCGAAGAGTAAAAAAAAGGTCTTCACATAAAAAAAAATACTTCTAAGAACAATTTCTTTCATACAAATAAAAATAATACATATACATATATTATGTACATAAGTGTTGTGTTCAATTTAAATCGCGCTGTTATTTCATTGAATATTTTTCACTCATCGAATAATTAAGAATATAATATAAAGTTGGAAATGGGTGCAGTTGTGCCAAAAATTAATTTTTTAATAAATCTTCCTTTTTACAGAGGAGTGCAATGGTGTTAGTTATAAAACGTTTTAAACTGATTTTAAATCCGTCATTTTCACATAAATTTATTTATTTTAGGGATTTCACGGTCGTTTCAGAAGATTAAATTAAGGTTAAAATTAAATTTGTTTTATAAACATTTCAGTTTAAATTAACGTTCTTAAATCTTACGATTAAAACTAATACTAATACTAAAATTAAATTTAGATTAATAAACTTAGCCTTGTCCAAGTCTTCGGCACCAAAATTCAAATTTTGTAATGTTACAAGGATAGTACAGAAAATTCTAATATGCATTAGAAAGTTGACGTGAATACATATTTTAAAATGTAAATTGTCCTTTTGGTAATATAAAAAAAACTTTTATTTTTCCCTTGTTTGACTTGCCGATACACTTCAGCGGCGCTATTTCCTATAAAAAATCTCCATAAGATGCGAGCGATACTGAAAAATGCGAATGGTCAAGAATAGCGCCGCATATAGTGCTCTTGTGCTGCATTCAGAATCGACGCCCGGTCAAGACATGTGCTATGAGCACGACCTTACTGAACATAAGGAACAAATTAGTTCGGCAACGTCACAAAAAGGGTAAATTTTATCTAAAGGTTGTCGAATTTGAATGCGCCCCCGTTTAACAAGTAGTACTGAAGATGGTTTTACCGAAAGCGCTTTGCGACAGACTACAGTAAAAGCACCGGAACCGGTTATTAATTGATTCGTAGCACCACAGACGGTTATGCATGCAAAACTGTCAAATTGGGGCGGTTAGTTAAATATATTTTTTAATTTCTTAATAAAGCGAATTAAAAAATATTTAACTAACCAGAACTAATCATGACCCCCAATGTGACAGTTTCGCATGACCGTCTGAACCAATCAAATTACCGCTTCCGGTGCTTTTTACTGTAGTCTCTTTGCGACGCTATTTCCTGAATGATTATATTTTGCGCGAAATACAATTTTTTTTCTTTTTTTTTTATACACGCACCCAGCCACAACATTTCATTTAACTTTTAAGCTTACCCTAAAAAAAAATAGTCCCTAATAATAATACTTACCCAACTTAAGACCACATTCCCCACACATTATGTGATAAGCCTTTTTAACACTTTTGTTATCACATTTAACACATTTTTCGGTTGGGTAAGGGGCTTATATTTTTGTACTTTATCTTCCATTCTATAATTTCTTTGCATCTCTGACAAACGTCGCTAACTTGAATAGAATTTATAGCCTTTGTCCTGTGACTGGTATCGTGCAGAGTGTTTTTGAATACAGTTTTGTTTTTGTGCTTTTGTGGTCTTGTTCTCGACGTGTTTCCCTTTTGTGTACTCATATTGAATTACTGCAAGAAAAGTATTCACAATATAGAAACAAATTTAAAGTTATAAGAAGTTTTTAAAAACTTTTTTTTAACTTTGAATATACATATATCTGGACCACTAAAACAATAATAAAACAAAAATAAATTATTTCAAATATACGGGGTTTCTCTAATAGGTGTGGAAAAAATAATTCCACAAATTCCTAAAGCTAAAATATGAAGATCCAACCTAAATTACCTCAGTAAAAGAGTGGATGATCTCGGAGATACGGAGTGTTAAAAATTTAATCTGGTTTAAGTGTTTTTTTCATATAAATATTTTGTTAATAATTTGTACATTTTACAATATTTGACCAAAGAAGGTTTTGTGGGATAAAGAATTTAAATCTGCACTCATTTTATTGTAAAATTTAGAGGGCGCCACCTGCGGAATCTTGCGAACATTTAAAACAAACAAAAAGTATCAATTTTTTTGGTTCCCAATGTTATTAAAACGGGGATGACCCTCATTATATTATTATCTCAAAAGGGGATGAACTTTTTTGGTCTTCAATTTTATAACAAAGGGGCCCCATTGTTTAGCAGCCCCGATAGAGTTAATCCGGCCCTGCTTTTTACCCAATAAATATATAAATATTAAACCTTGATTTCAGCAGCCCTTTTTGAGATTTCTGAATTAAAAAAAAATCACTTGCTATATTGCCAGGTTTAAACTACAGGCTGTTCAATCTTAGGTTGGCACTATTGTTAACTTCTTTATTATTGGAAATACGAAGTCGCTTAAAATTACTAAAGTTGTAGTATTTTTCCTCCGATTAACGTGCTGCCAACAGAAAAACAATGAAACGTTGGGTTTTCGATTTATTGCAGAAAATGTACTTATTTTAAATGGAACACCCTGTAGATTATATCATCATTTAAATGATCTATTAAAGAGGTTTAAAAAAAAGTCCATATATCCAATTTTTAATAGTTTCGGAAATATGGCCATCCTTGAGAATGATAGAAAATTGGCATTTTTAAATGAAACACCCTGTATATTGCATTATGATTAATAATATATAAATAATAATAAATAGATATTTTAAAGAGATTTAGGAAAATACAACATTTTATATGTGTATCTCTTATAGTTTTGGAAATATTGCCATCCAAATCTAAAAATTATATTAAATTTTCATAATCTGTACTCTAAGCTATAAGCACTAAGTTTAGTGTCGTAGGTAAAATGGGCAATATATTTACTATTTTTTAGATTTGGAAGGCCATATTTCCAAAACTATAAGAGATAGCCATACCAGTTGTGGCATTTTCTTAAAGCTCTTTAAAATATCTATTTAATGGTGATGCTATGTACAGGGTGTATTATTTAAAAGTCCCAGTTTTCTATTAAATTCTTGAGGATGGCCATATTTTCAAAATGATTAAAAATTGGATATATCACATGTGGATTTTTTAAAAAGCGCTTGTGTTAATCTTTAAATGAATTTAAAAAAATGGGTTCCTTATGGTATAATCCCTTTTTTTGTCAATAAAATTATTTAAATGGTGAAAATAGCAAGCAAAAAGTAGGGATGAGGATAACGGGTTTGGTGAGCAAGATATATATATATTTTTTTAAACCTTAATAGATGTTTAATGAACGTGGTATTTTGAAACGAGAACATGATAAAAAATATTTATTCCTTTATGTATTTTAAAAAGGGAACATCATAAAAAAAAATATTCTTAAACTGTTTTAAAAACCCAACAAGCGTTACCAAAAGACTTACGTTTTTATATAAATAATAATGATCGACTTTTTCATAAGAACTAGTTTTTACCATACTAGGCAGTTTTTGTTGTTGAAACTTGTGCACCCTAGTCAAATATTACTTATGTGCTTTTTCGATTCTTGTTATTGGTCTAACCAGTCCTTTGCCCCTATATAGCTAGGGGAATTGTTCATTGTTGGACTTTTCTCCGTCGGATGTCCATTATAAATTAAAACCATTAAGATGAACAGATTTGGGTCATGAATTTAAAGATGTATACAAATACATTATTTAAATTACATACTAATGCATTATTGTGAGTATAAAATTATTTACATATATACATTTGTAGGTATCTACTAATAGTGTATAGGATGAGCCAATTAAACTTTGCTTTTAATATAAACAAAATAGCAAAGATTCAGGAAGAATAAATACAAAAGTTTTAATTATTTTTAAACACAGCAGACATATTTAAAACCAAAGCCAGACTTTAACATAATAAGATTTATGTATTATAGAGCTTACACAACTTTCAAGCATATTTAGTACTATATACTATACCGGCCAATCAAAAATAGTTAATTTCAATGGTAGACATAAATAAAGGGTGTCCGAAAAGTCAATGATAATATTGAAAAGGTTGGTGGAACGAGTCATAAGCATTTAACAAAACATAATATAACTTTAGCAAAAAAATCCATGGTTTTCGAGATATTGGTACTTAACACTAAAGCGCTTTACATTCTGCACTCTCTATCATGGGATCCGTTGACCAGACAAAAGAAATGCCAAATGCCAAGTCAAATTTTTAAAGAATTTTGTGTTCTACAACTTTTATAAGAAGCATAATTACGATTAGAGGTAAAGGAAACAAAATATTCGCAAAAAACTGATTGACCTGTCATATTTCAAATTTCTTACACAATATCATAGGGGCTTTTTGGAAAGTATTTTTGTACCAAAATAAGAACATGGACAAGTATTTAGCTTATTGAGTAAGATTCTAAGGTTGACCCTTTAATTTGGCTAAGATGACTGAGGTATATAATAAGAGGCCAAAATAAAATAATACATATTGGTTTAACTATGGTGTGTATATTGACTCATCAATTTAGCCATCACCAGCTGCTGCTGGAGTTATGGAACACTCCTATTAATTTGTCTACCCAGTACAAACCTACATTTATTTGTTTATTCAATCATCATTAAACTACAAAGTACCAAGAGTTTTGTCAGTGTCACATTTATGTAAAAATAAATCACTACAAGGTGATAATGTCATTTATATATTCATCATCTATGTTCAACTTCAATAAGTTACCATTAAGAAATTGGCTAAGAAGCTTGCTTAAAGCAAATTAAAATAAGTAGTTATGGGTACCTATTAAAATAAGGAACAAGGTGAATATTTGATTGTTGCAAGAAAGTATGCAATTCTGCTTTTAAAAAGGTAAATTATTATTTAATTTTACATAAATTTTATAAAGCAAGGCAATTTTAAATTAAATTTTGTAGGAAAAAAAGTAGCATGAATAATCATTTATAATAAAAATAAAATTAATATGATACTAATGGCCAGTTTCATAATATTTGGTTAACACTAACCATGGGTTTGTTACCATAGAAACAACGAAATACCGAAATGTGATTGGTGTTTCCAAAATAGTTAACCCAAATGTGATGGTAACCATATATTGTGAAACTGGGCATAAGGGTCACAATAACGGAGGAGCTAGGGGAGGGGACCAAAACCCCTCCACGACGGCAATTAGCCCCCCAAAATCGATATGATCATTTAAAATATATTAGTGTTATTTGGCTTATACATATACAGTAGACTGGTATTTTTTTAACGGTACTGTGAAAATATGATTCACTCGATTATTTATAATTTAAAAAAACTTGTTATGAAAGTTAGAGCCCTTAATAATATTGTTAAGAAGTCTATTATCACAAACTAATAGTTATTGACAACAATCTTTCTTTATATGGTATGTCCAGGGATAGACTTTAAAATAACGACAAATGCAATGGATCAAAAATTTAAATGTTCAGAAAGTGGTGTAAAGCAACTGCTCTTGCTTCTTAAAAAACAAGATTTACATTATGAAATTTGTTTTGTTTTTACAGGGGCTCCAAAACTGGAAAAATGTGAATAGACCAAGACAAAACTGCCTTTTTAAAATAATTCGGCAAAATATTAAATAAAAAAAAAAATAAAAATAGAAAGAGGATCTCATAACTAGAATTTCACGTTAAATAAACCTATTTTTTCTTAGTATCGTTTTTTTTTAAAATCATGTTTTACACCTTTTAACGTAACTCACCTAGTTTTATTAAAACACAATAATTAATGTCCAAGTTTGTTAAATATAAACCAGGTAAATTACCTAAAAAAAAACAGAATACATTTAAAAAAATCTGTTTAGTTGTATGTGAAATTTTAGATATTGGATCCTTATTTAATTCTAAAAACTGTTTTAATTTGACATTTTGCTAAGTTATTAAAAATAAAAGCACTTTTGTCTTGGTCCATTTTCACCTCGATTTTCACATTTTTGTAGTTTCTGGAGCCCCTGTGCTAAACAAAACAAATTTCTCGACGTAAATCTTGTTTTTTTAAGAAGCACAAGCAGTTGCCATACAAAATTTTCTTAAATACTTAATTTTTTATCTATTTGTTCTATTGTAAGTCCATCTGTGGACATACTCTACGCAAAATTTGCACATTGTTGATCTGAAAAATTTTACCAACATATCTTTAAATAAAAATTAAATTCCCTACAAGAAATCTCTCTTGTAAATTGTTGTCAAATATGTCATTTCTATGTAATCAGGATTTGAACATTAAACTAATATACCAATTTTTTTTTTTAATTTGGATTTTTGTTACTAAGTACTACAAATATCAATATTTAAATAAACCCAATACATATTTTTAAAGAAAATTTAAAGGGCTACAAAAGAAGGTCTCTTAACATTTTTCAATAAATTCACTCGTTTAAAAGTTATTTGACATTAAAGTTACTTTTGGATTGAACAACAGTTTAATATACAGTGATGATTTTAGAATCCCTTCCCCCTTTTATCTTTTGAATGGGACAAGATATTTAAATCGAGTAAAATTTGGGTAAAAATGTGTTACTGAAACACATTTTGGCAGACTTACAAGCCAATGCCATTAAGACCACACTATTTGTACAGTTTTTAAACCTTAGAAGGCTCCATGTCTGCAATGGCTGAACCATCATTAAATCAATGCAACTTATAAGAATATAAATAATACAGTTTTGCTCCAGAATGTTTATTTAGCTCTTTATATCAGACAAAATGTTTTTAATATTAGCTTCTAGTAGTTCTTGTTCTTTTAATTTGTTTTGTTTAAATTCATTTTGCAATATTTTTTCTAATTCATTATATTTCTTTAAGACAACTTGTAAACTGTTTTTATCCGCCTTTAAACTAATTAAAGTTTGATCATATGCAATTTCACCAATGGTTCTTAATAGAACTAGATATGCATTTAATTCATTACTAAGTTCACTAGCCTTTGTTCGGAATTCTGGTAATTTATCCCATGCTTCATTGCTGGCAGTGGTTGCTGTTTTTATAATTTCAATTTGTTTTGTCAAACAGCTACGATACTCCTTGGAAACACTAATAACAAGGTCTTGTAATTGGTTCATAAGATCCAAAACAGCAGCCTCTCCTTCTTGAACAGCCTTTCGCAAATCATCCTCTACATTTATTTTTCCTTGTGGAATTAATGTGCTAGCAATTGCAATTTGAAAACACTTTATTGAATAGGGTAAAGATAACAAATTTCGAATTTTAAAGTGTTTTAGTCTAATAGAAGCACAACCCTTCCAACTGTTCTTTTTAAAAATGCTAAATGTAATTTTTCTCACTATATTCATTTATATCCTTTCTACAATAAATACCTAGAAAGATGAAATTAAAAACTATTATCAAGTAGTCATGTTATCCTTGCAGAAATCTAACCTCAACGGCACATGTTAATCACTTTCGAATCAAGTCGAGACATACAGCTGTTCTTTTATTTCACTCCAACACATACAAAACCAGATATGACATTTACGAAGAAAGATTAGAATACAAGTTCATCATGGAACATGTGTTCGGTTTGATAGAAGTTAATCAAATGTGACTTCATTAACTTCATTCAAAACTAGATTACAGCTACAATGTCGTTAACAAAAACTTATCAGACATTGTTAAAAAACCATTTTGTGCTGGTACAAGCCGTACAAACAGGTGCATTAATGGGCGCAGGTGATTTTATCGCACAAACAATAGTAGAAAAGAGATCATTCAAAGAATACGAACCTGTAAGAACCGCTAAATTTGCTTTTCTTGGAGTTAGCTTTGTGGTAAGTTTTAATTTATTTTTTAACCTTTTTTAGAACGAATATATATCACATAAATTTTGTTAGTTTAATGTTGACATAATTTTTTTTGGTAACCAAAAATTTTGGCGTTTGGATTGACGTTTATAAAATATTGCAATGTGACTACGTTTTCGACTTACGGAAGTATAACGTTTTGTTTCGACTACGCTCTTGCTTGCTTGTTTCTTTCAATTTATTGACAACGAAAAACTTCAGATATCATATTGCCGACACACATTGAAATAGACACTACTAGAGCCTGGCTCGGAGCCATAGGAAATGGTTAGACATAAAAAAAAACAATCCTTGCACGTGCAGATCTAGAGGCCGCAAAATTGCAGATCGAAAATCGAGATATACCCAATTTGGTAATTGTTTTCGTTTGCTTATTGGACACCACGCCGATTTTGATAATTTTTGGAATACAGGGGTTTTTGAGGCGCCGATTACGTTCGTCGGCAATGTTTCGTTTTCGAGATATCCATCATCAAACTTGAAAAGCAAATTTACCTTATTTTCACCATAATCCCTCTTCTTTTAGCCAACAACTCTGATTTAAAGCTAAATTGGCACTCAGTATTTAATTTCCACTTCTAAGAAAACAATTTTTCTACTTATTTTTTTCGTAATATTGTACAGCTTCTCCAGCCGACAAAATTCGAAAAAACTAGTAGTTTCCACGACAACGTACACACTACTTGAAAGTCGAAGAAAGAGTTCGACTACACTCTTATGCCTATTTCACCAACTGTTTTAGGGCATCCTTAGCGCTAGAGAGAGAATATTTATACAGAAGTTATTCACTACCTAGCGCTGGGGATCCCCAAAAAGTTGGTGGAAATGGGCATTAAGAAATGTGCATAAAGCTTAGTTCATATTCTTACTAACTGCGGATTGCGGAACGTATTCTAATAATAAAAATGGTCAATTTAAATGTTTATCTGTCAATCAAATTATGTATCAAAATGAGCCGAAATTGCCTTTGGATGAATTTCACATAATTGACACAAACCATGGAAATCAAAAAGAAGTCAAAGCCAAAACCGTTTTTCTTAGGTGGTACGTGATACAAATAGCTTTCGCTCATGACAAAACACGTCTTCGCAGTAAGTATTTATTTATTTATGTATTTATTTAAAGGTGCGATATATCTTGCTTATGTGTTACTTACATGTTAATGATACGCTTATTCAATCTATGTCAGTTAAAAAAATGTGAAATTAAAGTTACCACCAAGCATATAATCAAGTTCGCATGTCACTTGTTGCCACAGGGTCTGTCGTTTATACTTTTTTGCCATTTTTGTATCGCGCATCGCATATACAATATTCCTCTCCCCAGTTAGAAGCTTTTGGGACCAACATACGTTGAATAAATATAAACAAGCAAATTCCATGGTAGTAACATTAATCGTGCATTTAGATAATTAACATGTTTTGACAGACGCTCGCCGACATAGGTTGCATAAGCCTTCATTAGGATTTTTTGACTAACGCACTAGATGATGCACCGAGTAAAGCACGCTTAAAAAAATACGGCAATTGCGTTATTTAGCCATGCGCGAATGCTATTTTGTGCCCAATGAGGTTTTAAGGGATGAGAGGAATAAATTACATATGGGATGCGTGGTTGCAAATGGCCGAAAAATGCGTTAACAACGGACCCGAACGTTGATCGAGTCATGCGCAATTAATGCTTGGTGGTGGTCACGTTAATTGTACATTCGAAAAATTAGCATGTTTTGATGAATGCGCTTGGCAAACGACCTCTTATAAATTGCAAAAAACTGTGTAAAAATGGGTGAAAATTTTCGCTATCTTCTTACGGTTTTTGCAATTTACTTAAAATTGGATGGTGTACGGCCTAATTTAAAATTTGGATTCAGCGGGTCAAAAAACATGCCCCTAGATTAGGTCGCGTCTGGTGTATATTTTTTTCATATACATATGGGCCGGTGCACCGGTGCACAAAAAAGTTTTTGTACAGCGGACGCGACCTATTTACCGTTATGTTTTTCGTCCCGCTGAATCGCACATGAGCTATTAGTATTTTTTCTTATTTTAGTATTTAGTTTTGGATTTTAGAGAATTTAAAGGGTGTTTCTTAAAACTAAAAATAAATGGTAACTTGTTCCCTCCCTTAAATTATACAGGAAACAGAGTAATGGGTGTAAGGAAAGTACTGTACAGTACACTGTCCTCTAACCCATTACTCTGTTTCCACTAAAGATAAAGTTTAAATTAAATTTGTTTACAAACACAACGGTTTTACAGTGCTTGTCTAAATTCTGGACGCCCCACCTAACTTTTAAATTGTTGGGTATTTTGGTATTTTTGTTATGAAAATTTGAGGACTTAAGAAAACATAGGCCAAATTTTAGGTCAAAAATGACAGTTATACGTAAATATCAAACTGTGAGTTCGTCGCCATTTTAAGAAACAAATTTAATGAAAAGGAGGGCCGAGGTGTCATATTAGTTTAAAGCCCGACAAGTTCATTATAACCCCAGAATATAAAGTCAATACCTTTACCTACCACAAAATGGCGGTACTTTGAAAATTAGCTGAATACCTGACTTGGATGGCCATATGTCCAAAACTAATAAAGTTAGATATGCCTAATGTGGTATTTTCCTAAAGGTCTTTTAGATATCTTTTTAATGGTGATATAATATACAGGGTGCGTTATTAAAAAATGTATACTTTTGTCGTTCTCTGTATATTATCATCAATATTACCATAAAAAATATTGTCATCCAAATAGGGTATTCAGGTAATTTTCAAAGTAAATCCATTTTGTAGTAGGTAATATTCTGGGGTTATAAAGTACTCGTCAGGCGCTTTTAAATGATGTGCCATAAGACCCCTTTTTTCATTTTTTTTTCAAAATGGCGCCCAGTTGTCAGTTTGGTCATTCGGTTTATGTCGTCTTACTAAAGTCCTAAAATTTTTTACGAAAAAATACTAAGCAATTCAAAAGTTAGGAGGGGTCCTGAATTTAAACAAGCACTGTGTTGTGATTTAACCATAATCAGATATAATATTCTATTATAAATATAATAATACATTATTAGACGGAATATATAATATTCTATTATAAATATAATAATACATTATTAAACGGAATTTTTCTTTATTATAATTAATGCTTTTTATAGTTAAACGTATCACGATTACACATTTTAATTAGTTACTTTCATTATTCAGATTTATCCTTTATCAAGGGACCTCAAATGTTTCTAAAACCATTATTTACATTTCTCAAGACTTTAACATCTAATAGTAGCTAGACATTTTCGTAAAACCACGTAAAAGCAATTTAAACTTATCCCTTTGCATAATAAATGTTTTCTTTAAACTAGCATTCTGTTACCCTACTATTAAAAAGCTTTCAGCACTAAAAACCCTAAGAGGTTATTGTACAGGGTGGGCAATTAATCTCCTGTAAATATGACCAAGAGAAATTGCTGGAAATTATTTTTAAAATTCTAAGTCGACCGCTAGGGGTGTAACGGTAGCCACAAAATAGAAAAAACGTCATTTCTTAAAAATATGTCCTATTAACTTATGTCACATATAAGTTTATTACAATTTCGCAAAAATTAGGAAACTTTTTTCTATAAAGCATTTTTTCTTTATATTGCGGAATAAGAAGTGGGGAAGGGACGAATATTGATTGGAAAAAAATTAACAACTTCCGTGTAACTTAACCGATTTTAATAAACTTAGTCTCGTTTGAAGGAGCATTTAGGGATGCTCTTAATAAAGTATTAATATTACCAGTTTATTGTTGTTTTTGGTCTGTAGATGGCGCTTCTTGACAAAGTTGCAAATTTTTGCGATTTTTCCAAAAATTTATTATGCATTGATATTTCTTTTTCAGATTATATAATAGAGCGTCAAAAAACATAAAAAATGGTGAACACACCAAATCAATATCGTAATCCGTTTAAGAGATATGTTTAAAAATAGATGTTAATTACTAAAAACTGTCGCAGCAATTCTTCCAAATTTATGACCACTAATTTAAAT
Source organism: Listronotus bonariensis (assembly GCA_014170235.1). Lineage (NCBI taxonomy): Eukaryota > Metazoa > Arthropoda > Insecta > Coleoptera > Curculionidae > Listronotus > Listronotus bonariensis. The sequence continues at coordinate 120,059 of JACEGR010001024.1, forward strand.
CATTCTCAAAAGCACTTTTAAGATGTTTCTTATAAATGTCGGCAGAATCTTTTTATGACACTACAAAAAGTCACAATGGCTTAAATTAAATGGCATTTGTTTGTTTTTATCAATATCAGCCAACAAATAGATATCACAGACAGTTTTTAAACCAACGTATCTATCTAGAACTAAAATCTTATAAAAACTCAAAATTATTATTTTAAAGGCAGTTTATGAAGACAGTTTATGTTTTAAATGGCCCCTTTTTAGTTTTAATTGTAAAAAAATATATTTTTAAGTTTTGAATAGCAACAAGGGTTTTTTAAACATATATCTATGTTTAAGTCAGAGAATTTTTCTAAAAAATGCCGGCATAAGAAAATATAAAAACCACATGCATATAATTTTTACTAATTTGACAAACAACCTTGATTTATTAGTTTTATGGGTTTTAAAACTTAAGTAGGCTTTGAAAAAAAAACAATATTGAAAAGTAGCGTAAAATGACTTATTATAAGTTTTTTTCTGTTTTAAACTTTAATTTATTCAGCAAAAATGCCTTTTACAAATGAAGAAGCTGTAGATATAATTGCTGTTTTCTTTGAATGCTATCAAAATGCATTAATAATTACAAGGGAGTATGCATTGAGTTATCTAAACCGGCGTCATAACCGCATAAGTTTTTTTCCATGCTTGGTGCAACGATTACGTACCGCTTTTGCAAATTCCAAAGACGGCGTAATGCTAGAACCGGAGAAAATGTAATCAACGTCTTAGTATATACAGGGTGTTACAGAATAAGATGCTGATCCTTAAGGGTGTTAATCCTTGGGTGATTTTATGCCCTAAACCCCTTAACTTTTGAGCTACAGGTTACTACAAGTTAAAATTTTTAGAAAAAATTCAAATATTTTTAAAAATTTGGTAGACTTCTGCTATGCAACAGAAGACATTTTTTGGCATACAAAAAAATAATTTTTACCAGTGTTCTACATAAGGGGTTTGAGGTAAATATTTCTTAAGAAAAAAATGGTACGCCACTGCGTTTTTCCCAATATATATATGTTTTTTTTTAAATCCCGTTTGGTTTGAAATACATTTGGTCCCTTGACTTAATACTATATTAAAAAGAAAAGTCCGTTTTGTTTAATAGTTATTTAGGTTTTACTAAAAAAATAATATTTTTGAAATTATTACTTTTGCAACAAAGTTTGTGGTATTTAATTTAAGTTATGTTTGGGAGTTTTTTAGTGTCATAAACAGGTTCTGTCGACATTTATTCTAAGAAATATCTTAAAAGTACTTTCGAGACTAATTTAAATTAGTGGTTATAAGCAGAGCCCTATTAAGGCAGTAAGGCGCCCTAGGCTAGAATTCCCGGAGCGCCTATTTTCCACCAATAAAATTTTTGAAGAGCAAAAAAAAGGTCCTTTTCTCCGTAACGCCTATTTTGAGTGCCAGGCGCCTTACTGCCTTATTACACCACCCGAAATAAAATTTGATGACCAAAAAAGAAAAAGAAATGTCATTCCCTCCTTTTCGCGCCTGTTTTATTCCAAAGCACAGAGAAATTAGTCATCATAAATCCCCACCCGACCTAAACTTTTTAAAAACTCCCCTGTCTAGCGTCTATTACTCCCTGTCTGGCGCCTATTTTTTCATGGCGCCCTAGGCTGTGACCTAGTCAGCCTAATGGATAATACGTCACTGGTTATAAGTTTAAAAGAATTGATGCGACAATTTTTATTGATTAACATCTATTTTTACTCATATCTTTAAAACGTATAACAATATTGATTTTTCACCATTTTTTGTGTTTTTTGACGCTCTATTATATGATCTAAAAAAGAAATATTAATGCATTTAAAATTTTTAAGAAAACCACAAAAATTGGAACTTTGTCAAGAAGCGCCATCTACAGACTAGAAACAACAATAAATTGGTAATAATAATACCTTATTTAAAGCGCCTCTAAATGATCTTTCAAACGAGACTAAGTTTATTAAAATCGGTTAAGTAACACGGAAATTGTTAATTTTTTTTCCAATCAATATTCGTCCCTTCCCCCATTCCTTATTCCACAATATAGAGAAAAATGCTTTATACAAAAAAGTTTCCTAATTTTTCCGAAATTGTAATAACCTTATATGTGTCATAAGTTAATAAAAAATATTTTAGAGAAAAACCTTTTTTCCATTTTGTGGCTACCGTTACGCCCCCTAGCGGTAGACTTAGAATTTTAAAAATAATTTCCAACAATTTTTCTTGGCCTAATTTCAATAATATTTTTTTTTGGAAGCCGTTCGATCCCCCAAGTTAATATTTTAACACTTGATCTTTTCAAATAATATTTACGCATAAAGGAACAAGGGAAATTTCTTTAAAAAAATAGCCCCACTAATTGTGTGTGCGGTCAACACAACCCTTATTGTATAAAATTTAGCTTCAGTACGAGTATCTGTCAGTATTATTAAGTATGTAATAGTATCTTTAGGTTAGCCATACATTTAAGTTAGGCCGGGTTTATAAATCAAAATTTAATTTTAGTATTAGCATTAGTCACAAGATTCAAGAACATACATTTAAATTGAAGTGTTTATAAATCAAATTTAATTTTCGGGTCTTAAGAAACGACCTTAAAAATATTAATTGCTTATGTGCCATAAAAAGGTAAAAACTGGTTACTTCTTTTTATTCAATTTTCATTACTTATTGTTTTTTATTGTAGCTAATTATTACCACCAAAAAAAATCTAAATTTAAGTTCGGTAAATACGAATACTAATACTAAAATTAAACTCTGATTTATAAACTCGGCCTTAGTCTCTCTCTCCCTAGTAAATTTTAGTATATTCTGTAACAGTGTATTAAAAAAAATACCTAAAGAAGTCAAAAAGGAATTTAATACAAATAGTTATATATAAAAACGTGCTCTGACCATTTTAAAAGATAAAACAAAACAAATAATTTTGTGTCATCGGTGACTACCGCATTCGGGGAACACAACATTTTTTTGTGGCATCGGACAAACAATCCACAACATTTGGTGGCATTGGACAGTCCAGTCACAACAACTGTGTGTATGTTCTTAAATCTTGGGACTGATGCTAATACTAAAATTTTATTTGGATTTATAAACCCGGCCAAGCTGTATTAATAATTTCATTTTTAGCGTTATTAAATATTTATTAATCCAAAGGAACTTGTAAGTATTACAGTGCCTTTTTCTTTACGTAATTATTTTTTACAGGGACCACTTTTAACTGCATGGTACAAGATTTTAGCAAAGCAATTTGGTACCGAAATGTCCCCAGCTACGGCCATTAAGAAAGTTGCTTGCGATCAACTGATTTTTGCCCCGTGTTTTTAGCTACATTTATCTCAAGTATTCACGTATTAGGTGGTAAAAATTTTAACGAGGTAAAGCAGGAACTCTCTGCAACTTATACTGACATATTAAGAGCTAATTGGAAAATATGGCCTGCAGTTCAAATGGTCAATTTCTATTTGATGCCATTGAAGTACCAAGTTTTACTTGTGCAAATAGTTGCTCTATTTTGGAACACTTATATTTCATGGAAAACTCAGAAAAATAAAGTGTTTTATTATATTTGTAATGTTATTTGCCTCCACACATAAGATACAATTTTTGCAGGAAGAAAATGGATTTCCTTAAAAATGTATATTGAATTCTAAACAATTTGTCTTGAAGAAGAGCAATTATCTTCGGTTTAAGAAAATTTATTATCTTGTCAAATTATTGATATTCTTAGAGAAAAGGGCTAAATATGAAATAGTATCCCTAATATGGAATACCGGCATTTCTCTCTCTCTCTCACACACACACACACACACTTTTTTATATGAAAATTTAAGATTTAGTTTAAAATCGTCAAAAAATCCAAATAAGGACCTATCATAGTAACCAATTATCCATAATTGGATATCTTGATTATTTAAAAAGCTTCTACTAGAGGAAGAAAAGTATCCGAAGAAAAAAATCAAGTCCTGTTTGCCTTATAAATGATCCTTCGCTTACAGAGAGGTGTCGTTCTCTCGCTCATCTCGGCCTGTGAAGGATTTATTGCTTTTTATAGGTACTTCCATGGCTATCTGAGGAATTTTCCAGTATAATTCCTCCACTCACGGTGCCCAATAAAGAAACTCGTGGTGTCGCACGAATGCATCCCTATACGGTCCAACTGGACAGGCCCCGAACTTCCCACGTATTTGTTCTTTTAACCCTAGACTTTCTAGATTGCAAACCTTTCAGTATTTAAGTCTCGTGTCAACAAACTTCCTCTTACCTTGCTTAAGACACCTACGGTACGTTACTATTTCTGCTTTTAGCACCTTTTGGACCTGTGATTTTTGAAAATAATTTTTGTTGCTTTCTATGCAATACCAAAGTTTCCAAAGAGTTTCTTATTTGTTAAGCTTAACTTTTAATGGTGTTTAAGCTACCCTTATCATTTTTCAGTTTGTTTTTTTAATCTTAACTAAAATTGATCAATGACTCTAAAAATGTTTATAAAATAAAAGACAAATACTCGTATATGATTGTTAATAATTGCTACAAAAAGTTTTTTATTTATAATGTTGCAATATATCTGTAAAAAACAAAATAGTATTTTATATTTGGTCACCTTCCTCTACTATATACAGGGTGATCAAACTTAAGTAGGCACTATTGCTAACTTCTTTACTATTAGAGATAGGAAGTCGGTTAAATTAGTGAAGTAGGATCGGATCGGATTTTCGATTTCTTTCAGTTTTTTTTAAATGGAACATCCTGTATACTCCATTCGAAAGATCTATCAGAGCTTTAAAAACCGGTTGTCTGCAAAGTCGGTTTACTGATAGTTGAACTGACAACGTCATAAGAAAATACTGATGGAATGATTGCATTTTTCAAAAGATAACTAAACAATTTACACCACATTCACTTTCCACTGCACTTCCTACTTGACGAAAACATGTAAATGTATTATTGTATAGCAGGCGGACCGCTCAAAGTAGGAGAGAAACAGATGTCGAACGCTGCCGAACGCGGAGGCCAATTGTGCCTCTTCCGCGCTCTCGCTTGCACATCAAGCTTTAAATGGAACGCCGCATGTGATATTTCCCATTTTAAATGATTTCGGAAATAATGCCATGCACAGGTATTTGATAGCACTGGTATTGTTTAAATAAAACATCTCATATAATGCATTTGATATGTCTGTGTCTTATATTTTTGGAAATATGGCATCCAAATCTGGGGGCTATTAGTAAAAAAATATATACCTAGGGTGTTCCATAAGAAAATCATGAAGTTGTCACCCTAACTTTTTAATGATTTTTCGATATCTTTTAGAATAAGGGTAATATCAAAATCGACAATTTTTCAATTTCCTCTTATATTTCTTAGATAAATATTATTTTAAATGAAATTTTCACTCTGCCATTTAAAGTTTCTTCAAAATCGAGCCCTTGACACCTAGGTATGTACATCGTTTTTTTTAAATAACTTCAGGTATTACTGAGAAAAACACCCAATTGTGCCCAGCCTGTATAATATACATTAACGAGTATTTTTTACGTATTATTTTTTGTTTGCAGGGACCCACTTTAACTACTTGGTACAAAATTTTAGCAAAGCAGTTTGGCACTAATATGTCTACTTCTGTTACTATCAAGAAGGTGTTGTGTGATCAGCTAATTTTTGCTCCATCTTTTTAGTCGCGTTTATTGCAAATGTTAATTTTTTAAATGGTAAAAATTTAGAACATATTAAAAAAGAGTTATCTACTTCTTACACTGATATAGTGATAGCTAATTGGAAAATATGGCCTGCAGTTCAGGTAGTTAATTTTTATTTATTGCCGTTACAATATCAAGTGTTACTTGTGCAGACAGTGGCCTTATTTTGGAATACGTATCTTTCATGGAAAACTCAGAAAAAATAATTTTATTTAGAATAATAATTTTAGCATGAACTAGGATTTAATAACTTTATTGTATTTTAATTTTATTTAAGTTTTAACACAGTTTTATATTTTCTTTTATATCAATTTTATATTTTAGTTTTGTGTATCTCCAAAAGTATATTTAAGTTTATACTTTCTTTTAACACTGTATAATTCTACTTACTTACTAGCAAGAAAATAGGATTTTTTTAAATAAAATTATGTCCTTGCTTTCATGCCAAGATATAGGGTGTTAAAGGTTTAAGAAAAAATGCCTTTATCATAACTTTCTTTCCACCCAGATATTTCCACAAATTTTGGTACCCTTCTTTTGATGATTATAGTACATTTTTTGCAGTAAAAGTTTTTTTTTAATTACCAGTGGCGTTCAAACAAGATTTGTATTGATTTTTTTTAAATAAAATTGTGCGCGACGGTTTTTATACTTTTATAACTATTATTATTTTTAAATTACTTACTTACTTTAAGGTTAATTTGGTGTCTTGATATTTTTCGTACGACGAATCGCAAAAATCTGATAGGGTGTTTTATTTCTAAGTTAGGTTTCTGACTCTGTAATAGCTTTCTAAGAGTAAATACGAAAACGAATTTTACATACAAAGCACCATATCAGATCTAAGCGATTTTGCCAAGCATTAAAATGGCTTATATTTTTTTAAACGAAAATTGTTAGTCCTATAAAAAAATATCAAGAGACTAAATTAACCCCAAAGTAAATAAGTATTTCAAAAATTATATTGATTTGAAAAAAGGAGCGGCGTAGTATTTTTTTCTTCAAAAAAAAAAAATTCAATACAAATCTTGTTCGAGCGCCACTGGTAAATTTTTTAAAAACTTTTAAAGCCAAAAATGTAATGTTCAAATTTTGTGGAAATATCTGGAGTGGTAGGAAAATTATAATAAAGTAGTGTTTTTCGTAAAACTTTAAACACCCTGTATCTCGGAAAGAAAGCGTTTTTGGAAATAATTTTATTAAAACAAAGCTTATTTTCTTACATTTTATACAGTGTTAAAAGAAAAGTACCAATTTAAAAATAACCGTGTATATTTAAGTTCAACTGAATGTACTGTTATTATAATTGTTAATATCACCACCAAAAGGGTTTAAACATTAGGAAAATGTTAGAAATATGACATTTGTGTTTTGTGTTAATATTAATTTTATGTGGTTGAGTTATGAGTTATAAATAGACTTACCTGTCTGTCTTGGTAAAGTTAAGACCATATTTATTTCATTCTGAAAGCGATGCCGCCAAGTACACAAAAAATGATAAAGTAAACAAACCTTTTGATAGCACATAGCCTCGGACAGAGCCTGATTACATATTTTTTAGATAAATAAAAACATTACGAAAACACGTATCATGTACTTAAAAAACACCCTCTTATTTCGTTTCTGGCCTATTATAAAACTGTGGCACGTGGCGTACTCTTGGAGTTGAATATTTTTGCTGCAATAAATCATTGTTTACAAAAAGGGTTTATTTGCTTTATCGTTTTTTGTGTACTTGGCGGGAACGCTTTCAGAATGAAATAAATATAGTCTTAACTCTAATTTGCAAATTAAAAGAAGTAATGTAAAAAATTTTAGACTTTTCCGTTGAATTTAAAAAAGGTGTACATACATGGCTTTTGAAAGCCGTGCCAAGCCCCAGTACAAGTCAAAGTTACGCCCTCCCTTAAAAAAAAATATTCAAAGATTTACTTATTTTCAAAAATTACCCTTAAGAAGTTGAAGAGCAAAAAAATTATATCAAAAATAGCAGTTTATATGTGATATTGTGCGTAAACTACTAGAAGAAGCATATTAACAGGTCAATTTTTACAGTACTTCTTCGTTCTTCAATTTTTCATCCCGTCCCCCTCCCCCCTTTTAGTCCGGACATTTAGATCGGTAGTGGCAAGAAGCATTTTTCGGATTTTTACGAACTCTCGTAGTAAAGAAATTAACGGGTGGACGAATATGCGCACTTAAAAGCCGTGACAAAATACAAACACCGGCACACCGTACCCTCCGTCCGCGGTCTAACCGTGACGCTCATTAGCTACCGTACTACGAACGGAAAACCAGGACGCCGTCGACAAATTCTTTCCGATAATGTGGATAGTCTGTTTGGCGCCAGGCGCGTTCAACCTCGATTTGCTTGCGCACAAACCCGTTTTTCGCCCATGAAATGTAACTTTTGTTTTGCGCAGTTAATAACATTGGCAATCCATCGAGATCACTGGTGTACATACATACATTTATGCATAATTTTCTTGCAAAACAAAAATAAAGTTATATGTCTATATACCGGTATTTTCTAATATTGCTCAAAGTTCATAACGTGTTTCTTGGACGAAATAAAGCAACAAAATTCATATGGACTTATGCCCTAAAAAAATTAAGGCTTTATATTATCTTTTGAATAGCCTTTTAGCGTTGTTAAGTAATAAAAGATTTTTGTTTGAAATTTAATAAAACATACTTTTGTTTAAAAGTTTTTTGCCCAATGTGACTTAAAAATGTTCAAAGCAGAATTGATTTTGTTAAAACAAATGCACCATAGAAAATGAAACATTAAGGCTTTCTTTTCTAACCATCTTTAAAAATTATTTTTGTAGGAGTACATTCTAATTAAACCTATTCAGGCCCTATTTAATGGTGTCTAGCCCCTCTTTGGTCACCCTGTAGCAAAAAGCTGATTCCGATGTTTGATTTCTATTTACTAAAAGGGTATGGTAATTTTATATAATTGCCGGTAAATGTGATTAATTCGAAGGTTTTTACAATCTTTACCACACGAACTGGTAATTATGCATAGTTTTCGGTAATTGTACATAATAACCGCACTATCCACATTTACCACAACATATACACATTTGACATTTATTTGTGTAACTCAATGCTCATAATAAATCAACAATGGTTGTTAAGCTTTAAAACGCCTTAATTTAGGAAGTAAGATTTGAATGAAATCTGCTTGAATAAATTTATTATTTGGCTTATAATTAGCTTTTTAATTTACAGTATGGATAATTAAAATTTACCTTGCAACATTGTTAAAAAGCCCTCATTGGCATAATTTTGAACTAGTTTAAGAGTCCATGACAATTGGATGATCAAGTTTTTCTTGTTGTTGTGGCAGTTAATATCGTGTTTTTAAATAATTTTTATGATTTATTGAATAAAAATAATAAAAATATAAGAAGAATTGTTCTAGAATTTGTGCTAAGTGTTTTTTGGTTGTCATCATAGATTCTGTAAACAATTCTGCCATGAAGCAAAACGTGCAAAGTAGGATTTGTTATGCCTGCAGTTTAATGCCTAGTCCTCATGTAAACAAACATTGCGTAAATCCGGAACTACGGAATGGCGCAATTTTCAAAAAGTCGTCTGTTTATAGAGGCAAAAACATAAATTTTGTATTATAATTGTGATTTAGGCTATCTATTAAACTAATAATTTAACAAAATTTCCTGATGAGCACAAAAGGTAACAAGAAAATCTGCGGATTCTGTAAAAAGTTAAAAGTGTTCCACTTTTTTCCGGAATTGTCACGGATCTGTCACTTTCAACATGACTGCCAAAAGCCCAATAAAATTTCGATATTGTAGTCACGTGATTCCGGACTTCCGAGGTTCCGCAATATTTTACCGTACATGAGGACTAGGCATAAGTGTAACTAGCCAGAACTTACGTTTTTCCACTTTATATTAAATTACGCGGAACGTTAGCTGGTAACTACTCTTTATTTTATTTAGGTTTTTAGACTATGATGCCTAATATTTTCTTGTTTTCAAAAGTGCTTGCTTCTAGCCGAGACGCAAACCCCAAAATCGTATATTTTTGTAAATATGGTAAATATTTTCGACATTTCGATTGATCGAATTGCAACACTGCTGCTCCTTAATTTGAATTCCCTATTGCAAAGATCATCTTACTCCTAAATAATTATTATTAGTATGTTCTATAATTTTACAATATTTCTTATTTTGATATGCTATTTAACAAATGTTTATCAAAATATTCGGTAGTTAAACATCAATGTTTTTAAGTAGTCGAACTAATACTTTATTTTATTTTGTAGATTATAGTTATAAAATTAATAAAAAAATATTTTTATCAGGCATAAAAAATGCCGTTTTTAACCGTTCTCGTAAAGATAAAGTACTTTATTTTAGTACACTAAAAAAGGTGTTAAAAAAGTAACATTTTTAATAGTTCGATGCTTTTTTCACTCTTTAGTCAGTAGGGCAGGTAAATAAGCAAATGTTTTTACTTAAAATAATAATAAATAAAACATACAAAATTTCATGAAACAAATAAAGCAAATACTATAGTATTAGCTTTTACTTAACTTTATTCGAGTGTTTTGTTTTAGTTCTACTTAAATTTATTTTAATAGGAATGTATGCAATGTAACAGTTTAAGCGACATCACCCCTATTACTTCGTTTAGCTCATGTGCAACATGCATAAAACAAAACGCACTTAGTTTATCTATCAGTTTATCGAGTTGTTAATGCCAATAAAAATAAAAAGTCACCATTTTTTAATTCCCAGCTTATTTTAGTCAAGTTTAGGCTGTCTAAATGCCTTGTTCAGACACGTTAGTAGTAATTTAGTCGAGTAGCGAGTAATTAAGTATTCTCGTGCGTGTGGACAGTAAAAATTAGAAAAGTAGTTTGGTGTAGTAGCTGCCCATTAGCACGAGAATACTTAATTGCTCGTTACTCGAATAAATTACTAGCCGTGTCTGAACAAGGCATTGTTAAAGAAAGTTATGTAAAAGCAACACTCCGCCTCATGCAAGTTATGAGTAATTTGCATTGAAATGTGTTTATTTAAAGTATATTTTGAATATTTTATTATTTATTTCTTATAGGGTTATTATTGCCTTAAGTTTGTTGTATTTTATTACAAACTAAAAATGTTTTAATGCGATCTATTAGATGTTAGGAAAGGGGTATGTCGATATTGCAGAAATACAGTTTTGTTTTTATTTTTAAAGGTACCTAATGAAGACGACTGTAGAAATGTCTTTATCAAAAGAATGTTTGTATCAAGTTGATTTTCTTATCTTTAATTAGTTTGTTTTTTTGTTAAAAAAAAACTTCTTTTTGTTTAGATTTTTTTTCTATTCCTAAAGAAAGTTTTAAAAATAAAAGTGGATTTTTAAATATTTTCGCATTTTTTGTACTCTACCCATAAATCCCAGGACTATCCCGGGCATGTCTCTGCCCAGTCCCGAAATCCCGGAATTGGAAAAAAGGCTCGGAATTATATTCCTCCCTATAGCCCTCCATACCTACATGTTACATGTTTCTTATATGGTAGTGGAAAGGGACCAAATATGGTATATATGTAAAACTTTTTATAGTAATTATTAACAAATATATCTTGTAAAAATGGTAAATACATTGATTAATTTTAATAAAGATTTTTTTTAACTAAAAAATTAGGAAGGTAGCTAAATATGGAATAGGTACCCAAATATGGAATACTATAAACACCATTAAAAGTTAAACTTATTTAACAAGAAACACTTTGGAAACTTTGGTATACCATAGAAAGCAACAAAAATAATTTGAAAAAATTACAAATCCAGGCGTCAGTCCAGGATCCAGCGCAATTATTGTGCCCAGAGCCCACACCAACGCTTTGGGTGTCTTAAGCGAGGTTGACACGGGACTTTAATACGAGGGGGAGGGAAATACCTCCGCGGGCAGCAGATTCCACCATCTAGATACACTAGGGATAAAAGAACAAACTAAGTGGTCAGTTCGGGGCCTGTCCAGTTGGACTGTATATGGATGCATACGGCACCACGAGTTTCTCTATTGGGAACCGCCGTAAGTGAAGGAACTATACTGGAGAATTCCTCAGAGCAGAGACCATAGAAGTACCTATAAAACCAATTCTTGATTCTTGTCTTCTGATTCTTTTTTGCTCTATAAGAAGCTTTTTAAATAATCAAAGAGCCCAATTATGGAATGGTCCATATTTGGGTACTATGATCTGTCCATATTTGGATTTTCCGACGTCTTTAAACTAATTTTTATGTTTTTTTTTTATTTAAGAAAGTAATAAAATTAAATACCTTTAAAACCTGCAACAGAATATCTGAACTGTCTTTAAAAGTTATAAAAATCGTATTTCGTGCACACACACACAAAATACGTATTTTTAAAATACCTTAAAAAGTTATGAGAAAGCAATAAAACAAAACGTTACAACAGCGATAAAAGGGCTTGCACTACTGGCATGTTACCTTATCTACTTGCAAATGCAAATGCAAAATGCAAAAAGAGACAAACCCCTCTAATTGTGTATGTGAGTTTCCATTTTAGAGAAATGCCGGTATTCCATATTAGGGATACTATTCCATAGTTAGTTACTTTCCAAAATCTTATACACTGAGAATGCGTGGATTGTAACAAATTCATTTAAAATCTAGAGGTTTTATTTGGAAAAACGCTTAAACACGTCAATTATTATTTTTGACTCCTGGATTTCATCCAAGTAAAGTTTTATTATGCTTTGATAAATTCATGTATACAGAGTGGTTTAAAAATAAGAGATATTTTTTAAATTAAAAAACTAATTTTTATTACATATTTAAATATACTGGGTCAGTAATAAGAACTGCAACTTTTAAATAATATTCTTATTAACCGCTTAACCTGAATGCACGAAATTTGTTATCTGGCAGATATTGAACTTAAAGAATTTAACAGTGATATTGGCATCGTTGCCAGATTTTCTAGTTTTATGCTACACGTATCTTTTTTCTATTTTTTTAACGAATGACTTATTTATTTTTATCGCAATAAATCCCGCAAGCCTAATTATATAAGTTTACAAATTTTTAAAATTCTATTTTTACTAGTTGCTAAGATTTGACCACACCACATTTTTAGTAAGACGTACAAAAGCGCTCAACTCTCTTTAAAACTACTTAAGCTGCGCTTACCAAATTCAATATTTTGAGGTTTTTAAGAAAGTTAAATTGAACAGCGATATTGACATTGTTGCCAGACTTTCCGGTTTTGCGCTGATTGTAATATTTTTTTATGTAATACTTTGATCGCAATAAAATGAACGTGACAAATTTAGTACGATTCCAAATTTTCAAAATTCAATCTTTACCAGTTGCCTAGATATGACAATACCTTATTTTTTATTTACTACTTGACACCAGTGCTTATATAACCCTTTAATTAGTCATGCCTAAAAACCTCTAAATACTGAATATTGTAAACACAGCTTTAGCAGTTTTAAAGATATTTAGTTGCTATAGTACTTTTGAGTAACTAATAAAGATATAATTTTAAAAATTTAGAGAATTGTTAATTTTGACTCGCTGAGTATAAAGCAATAAAAAATAAGGCGGTATATTAAAAAAAAACAAAAATAAAGTGGGGTAGCACATTTTGATAAAACTGAAACACAGTTTCATCAAAATTGTCGAGGAACACCTAAGAAAGTTTCCTTGTTAGATACAAAATTTGGTAAATGTAGCTCTAGCGGTTAAGAAAGATATTTGCGTTTTTACTAATCCAGTATACCTAAGCTCCATAATCAACGAGAAATTTACCATTGATTTTTTTAAAAATTTGTGAAATGCGTAGGTCAGAAATACCCAAAAATTTGAAGTTATTAAAAGAGCGTAATCTGTACAACGACCCAAGTGCAAAAAAATAGTTTAATACAGTTTGCCACCCGTCACTTGCAGCACTAATAAAATACATGTTATTGTATTGCTCCCGACATCGACATTTTATAATATTAATTAATCGTTTTATTAACTCCAAACAGGTGTTTCTTGTGTATTTTTGCCCCGCTTGAACTACATGACTAAAAATTACCGTTTATGCTTGATCATGACACTCTAAATTTATAAATTTAAAAACAAGATGGTAGATAATAATTTAAGTATTATGTACAATTTAATTAAAAACACTTTTAAAAGTAGTTTTGATAAAGTAAGATTTTTTACAATTTTTCCTTACGTACATTTTTATTTACAGGGACCCGGTTTATCGCAATGGTACAAAGTTTTAAGAAGACATTTTGGCTCTCAAATGTCACTTACAACTACATTTAAGAAGGTTGCATGTGATCAACTTATATTTGCTCCATGCTTTTTAGTTCCATTTATAATAAATATTGACTTATTGAATGGTAAAAAAATCAACGAAATCGAAAAAGATTTATGTAAAAGTTATCCTGACATTTTGACCACTAACTGGAAAATATGGCCTGCAGTTCAAATTATAAATTTTTATTTTATTCCATTAAAATATCAAGTTCTCTTTGTGCAGTCAGTAGCTTTACTTTGGAACACCTATATTTCTTGGAAAATTCAAAAGCTTAAAATAATTTAAAATTGAAAACCACACGGGAAAAACGATGAATGTCCAAAAATATGAAATGTTCAGGAGAGTGCTTTCTAACATTTGATATTGAATTGTTTTGCATAGTTTGCGATATTTTAAGGGCTTTTTAGACATGATCTTTAATAAAATTTTTGTTTTGTTCAGTACCAAAATATGCATCAACTCACGAGGTATAATTTACTGCAAGGATATCATATTGTAAAAAAATGGACTTTATTGTTTTTCCCGTGTGGTCTTCAGTGGTTTATCAGAAGTAATGGCGTGCTTTCTGTGCCGCAGTTTAACCCGTAACTAGAGACGTGAAAAATTATTAGCGCTATAACAGACGTGTGGTCAAATTGACCCGTATGTTTAAATACGTCTAACAAATTTAAAATAAGCAAATTGACAAATATATCTTTATTATGATAATCTGACTTTATTTTTAACGTTTATTATAAACAAGTCAATGATTTAATAAAAGAACTAGCTGTAAAGGAATATAAACATGTATTAGATAATTAATACAATTATTTCTTTCAATTTTCTGCGGAAACGTGCAAAGGCCCAGAGTTTTAGATGTTTTGCAGTAACTACAGACTTCCCTTGTAAACTAATTCAAATGGGAACTTTGCATATGCAACAAAAGTGAGATGCTTTTTTTATTTTAATAATAACTTTTGCAGGTTTTTTTAATTTCTTCTTTTAATATTATGTTTTTTCTTTATTTGTAATCCACGTTCGATACACAGATTAGAAATATATAAATCACAATGACTGAGGAGTCAAAATGAACCCTTGTTTGTAGTTACGGGTTAAAAAAATAGTTCAAGGCTTTGCCGAGGATTTACATTTTTTTATTTCTAAAAAGTGAGACACGGGACCTACACCCAGTATGTTTGAGATGCTATTAATCTAGAAAAATATACTTTGGTAAAGATTTTTTTTGTGGAATTTGCGAAAAAAGTTGATTTTGTTGGCTCTTCTTTCCCGCCACAGAACTTTTAGTCTTAAAAGCAAATACTCTATTAAAGTCTATTCAAGTTACAAATGCGAAGGAAATAAACAAATGTACGTGTACGTTGAGTTGAGTACGTTTAGGCAGGGGTGCACTAAGGAATCCCATTGGTTCGAAGCAAACATACTTTCTAGATTATGCTGTGTTTTTTCTTTGTACTAAGACATTTAAGTCGTAGTCGTACCTTAGTACACAGTGGAGTGATTAAGCAATTTTATTCCATTATTTTTAAATCGGAACTACGATGCCATCCCTACATGGCAAGGTTTCAGGTTTACACTTATGTTTTATAACCCTTCAACCAACAGACAGAAAAACTTGGATAGTGTAGTTTTTTGTGAATTTGATCAGATTGTATTAACAAGTCCCAAATATCTTACAATAATTATTGATCTACACTAGTGCTAATAAATAAGAATTCGGCTGTCGAAAATTACGCATTTAAAGCAATTTTTAGATTTTGGAATTGTCGGTATGGTTCCCAACGTCTCAATTAAGGCAGTATCTACAAGAATAAATTTAAAACTATTTTTAAAATAGCTAAGTAATATTTTTTTAACCTGTACAAATATTAGCTGGACTGTAAGCATTTCGTATTTTTAAATTCAAAAATTGACAGTATTGCCGATTTCTACCCAAGGGTTTTCACCCGTGACGCATAGGTCTTTACCCATCAGCTTATTGCTAACGTTCTTTTATGGACATGGGTGAAACAATAGGTGATTTAATTAAGTTGAATATACTTATGACTACACCTACTATTCAGCAAAGTTAAAACCGGTTTTAATCTGAAAATGCAAGTAGTTTTAACAATTAATCATAGCTTTGTTTGGTATTACAAATAGTTTTAAATTTTTCTGTCAATAAACCGTTTGGCATCGTCAGGGTAATTCAGCACTAGGTATTTGGCATTCAGTCCGTGTTCAAACTAGTTTTAACTGAACTACACTATAGGGATATTTTCTTTGTTAGCTGCTTACAGCAGCTGTAAGCACTTTCATTTTTTGACAAATGAATGACGTCAGTCTGACAGCAGCTCACAGCGGATGTTAGCGGCATCTGGAGATGTCTAACCACTGTCTAACAGGATGAAAAAACAAGGAGGGGAAATGTAGCCTAATTTAAGGTTAAAAGTCGAACAAAATTGACTAACTAATAACAATAACAATAGTATGTGTGGGAAAACATGTGAAGGATTAATTTACCTGCCATTAAAGATATTGCGCATTTTGTTTTAAAACTGGAGTTGCCTTTTTTAGGTTATATTATTATTATTTTTTATGTCATTTGTCATTGGCGGTAAGCGCTTTTATTTTTCGATTCACATTGTAATGACGTCAGCTGTTAGACAAGCTTGTTAGCAGCTGTAAGACAGAAGAATTAGAAAAATATCCCTTATCTTCGAGGTCATGAGGTTAGATACATTTTAATAAAAGGCTGACCACTTGTACAAACAAGGATTAAGGACAAAAATATTTATATGTAGAAATTAAATTTATTTTTTATAAAAATATACTTATATACACCTTTTTGTAATTTGTGAGACATTTGTGACATAACTTAGTTATACGCGTTTGGCATAGGAACTAGTTTTTAACTTTTTAAACCTATTTCCACTTTTAGTCCTACACTACACTTTTAACCACACTTAACCGCAACGAGGCCGAAGCCGGGCGTCTCGTGGGTAAAATGTAGGGGATGCAGTGCAAAATGTTTTGGATTTTATAAAAATACAGTAATATAAGTCTGTTATAATACGCTTTAAATTACACCTAACCTTAAAATAAACCTTTAAAAATAAGGTAACACAGTTTTACCTATACTACACTCAAAGTTTGGGTAAAAAGAAACAGAGGTAATAAGAAAAATCTGTATTATTTAAACAAGGAGATATTCATAAATAAAACAATAGCCTTAGCTTAACAAAAATACTATTTTTATTTTTGAGGGCATGAAGAGTGCTTTAAAATTTTTCCGAATTATTCTGCCCCACTTTCCTCTGTCATTGTGAATCCGGGATCGACAGCTCCCCCAAAGTTGTGCCAGACCTTGACCCGTTGCCAAACAAAGGTCATGACTCACAGGTGTTAATTTTAAAAAGTCAGTCCGTTTTCACTTGAAGTAAAAAACATCCGGGTAAAAACCCCTAGTTGGAAATCGGCGATAATAGAATTAAATTTGCAGTATGAATTTTTACACTATTATTCAAAAATTTATAGTATGTTTTTATAACTTAAGTTCTGGTGATTCTGATTTTTATCTAGAATTAGATTTTCCGCACTTAGTTTGATCCCCGGTGACTCATTTTATATTATTACCTATACAAAAATGCCCTTTATAGTATAAATGGTTGGCAATGTATTTTTTAAACAGTATATGTAACTTTTAAATTAATCAATCTTATTACATACCTATTTGTACTGGGTGATTTTTTTTTTTGGTTGAGATTAAAGTGTAGGCTAAACGGTTAGAGAGACAAAAAGAACTAAAATACGTTTTCCGTTTTAGTCTTATGGCGCAATCAGATCCAGGCTTACTTGATTGGTTTAGAAAATACAGGGTGAGTCTCAAAATTTGTTGTTTTTTATTGTGTCTTATTACTCGGACATTTATGGAGATAGAAGCAAACTTCAAATACAAAAGTTTAAAATATTTTTATGTAGAATCTAGTGGTTTACCCAATATAAATAAAAATATTTTAATTTTTAGATATAACCAAAACTAGCATTTTTTAAATGCTTGTATCTAAGTATCTTAAAAATTTGCATTTTTTTTAGATTACAACGATGTATAATATTTATTATGTTGCCATTGTTCTAAATAGCGAAACTAACAAAAGAAACAAGTTAGTTGGCCATGGATTAAATCGATATTCATTTATTTTTAAAGGATATGTATATAAAAAACCGACAAATTTTGAGAATTACCTACCCTGTATCTTCTAAATCAATTAAGTTAGCGTCGACCTGATTGCGCCATTAAACTAAACACTAAAAAGAGCACCGAGACACGTATCTTAGTTTTTTTGTATCTCGTATCGTTTAGCCTATACCCTATAATCTCAAGCCAAAACAAAAAACGCCCTGTTTAAAATGCCTCTTACAGTATTAGTACTTAGCAATGTTTGTTTAATATATTTTATCAAATGGAATTGCTTACATTTTCAATTAAATTTCTAAGGATCTTTTAAAATGTGAATATAAAATACCTTTTTTTTTCTCAACGTTTGGTTTATGTTTTTCTATTATTAACTTCTTTTTATATACTTACATTCATTCCAAAACATTGTCTTGTGTTTTTGTAAATTTTAGTTTTAGTTTTAAGCCTACTATAATACATTCAGAGTTGGCTAGTATTCGAGTACTCGGTATTCTAAATCCTATTCACAATTCATTTGGCTGGTATTCAGATACATCTGTGTGTTTTGTATTCAGTATTCCACAGAATACCTTTTTGGTCAGTATTCGGGATTCTGGATTGTAAATACTATTTTTGAATAACTATATATAAGTATTCGAATCCTGGTATTCAAATTGTTGTATTTGAATCCTTATATTGAAAAAAGCCCCAAGTATAAGTTAAAATAAAGGCAATTTATTGTGTTTTAGTTGGGGTAAGGACCTTTTTCTTCCTCAAGAAGTGAAGAAATCGACAAGTATAAGTCAATGACAATAACCCATCTTTATTTGGTCCTTAAAAGTATTTGTAAATACTAAATCCTGGTATTCAAGTACAGTGTTATTTGAATACTTTTTTTCGTTATATCAATCCTGAGTGTTCGAATACTATTTAAAATATAGTTTTCAAGATTCGTATTTAAATACAAAATTTTAGTATTCTACTCAACTCTGAAAACATTAAGCAACTTACATATAAAACAGCATAATGAATATAATATGATGATTTAAATAAGTAGGTATAAACAGTGTCAGTCGTGCCAGCTCAATTCCTTCAACTGGGTTTCAATGTATTGAACACTAGCAGGTAGAGATTAGACCAAGAACGAAAACTAGCTGACTGCATGGATGTAGTAAATACAAAAATTTAATTTAAGTATGTTCTCCTCTGTATTTGAAAATACGTATAGGGTTAAACGTTAAATAAATAATAATACACTTAGGACAAGATCTTGTTGATTGTTACAATTTGAGTTGCTGAAAAATTATACATACATACAACGTTACAAAACTAAAATTAAAAAAAAAAATTGGAAAACTATCAACAACATTAGAAGGGCTTCGTTTGACCTCGTACTATCAATGGTGATGTATCGCTCTAAAGCGTCTCCTGTCCATACATTGGCAAAAATTGCCCATAAAAGGTTTGAAGTAACACGATATGTATATTTATTTTAAGAAATATACTGGGTTGTTAAAAAGTACCGCAACTCTTAAATATCTTTAAAACCGCTAAAGCTAGATTTACCAAATTGGTATCTGAAAGCTATCTGAAAAAGAAAGTTAACAGTAATATCGGCACCGTTGCCAGATTTACTCGTTTTGTTCTATTATTATCATTTTATTTATTTATTTATTTTTTTTTTAATGAAATGCCCCAATAATTTTTATTGCATAAAATTGAGCAAATCAAATTTAGTAAGTTTCTAATTTTCAAAATTCCGTCTCTATTAGTTGCTGAGATATGGTACACTTTCAGCAAACTGTACGTTTGCGTCTAAAATTAAAAACGCTAAGGTTGTTTACAAAATTTGATATTTGGGTGTTTTAAGACATGTCAAATTAATAAGTGATATCACTTATAAACTTTAATGAAAATAGGTGTTGTCATATCTTGGTAACTGGTAAAGACGCTCATTTTATTAGAATAAAATAAATGAGACATTGCATTAAAAATAAATGAAAAATTCAAATTCACATTCAAAATCCTTTATTTCTATAATAAAGGATTTTGAATGACATAACTCGTGTAGCACAATACTGGGAAATCTGCCAACGATGCCGATATTACTGTTAAATTCTTCGTTAACCTTCCAGATACCAATCTTGGTAAATGTAGCTTAAGCAGTTTTACAGGTGAATAAAGCTAAGCAAATACCTATAATAATAAGAAATAAAATGTACAAATCTGCATGAGCAAAATAAAGACAATTTTATATCGTATCAGCATTTGCTTAACTTTATTCACCTGCGGCTCTATATAAACGATCTTTAACTTTTAGAAATACCCAAACATCTTAATTTTTCTCCAAAAGTAGGGGTCCGGAAGCCCCGCCCACCTAAGCAAATTTGAATATTGTGAAGTGTCAGTAACATAAAAAAAAAAGCATTGATTGCTTAAATCTATTGTTTATATAATGGTTTGCTTAAGTTTTGGATAAGTGAACGTTTTCAGTAAAAACTACGTTTTTAAAACCCTACTAATGGACGGAGATGCCCGATAGGTTGGATATGGCCGCCCACCTAGGGTGGACAACGTCGTCCACCAATTAAGATAAATCCTAGACAGGCAGATGGTTCTAAGTAATAAAATTATAAGCAAAAGACCAAAGGTAAAGCTTAACATAAAAAGAATACATTTTTATCATATTATTTATATAAATATTATAGGTAAATTACATTGTTAATATTTCTAATAAAATAGTAAATATTTACACAGCTAAATGGCCAATATGTATATGGTTTGGTGCCACCACATCAGAGCAATTTTCGCTGGGCGGTCTTACCCGATAACGTAGTTAAATTTTTCCTTCATAATTGCAGTTTTATTTAAAAGCTTTACAAGACAAATATTTTAATATTGCATAATAAAATACAATCAATCGCTTTTACATATTTTGATATACTTATTAATGATGCAAAATTACACTTATGTATCGTAGTAACGTTTGAATTTTCACAGAAGAAAAAGTACATCTATGTGCATCCAAAACGTTGTTCGATGACTCAAGGATTAAAAGCGGTTTCGCGGAGTGCATTTTAACTTAAATTTTTGTTTTGAGTGATAGAGATCGGATTGATTGGGGGTTGCAATTAGAAATTATGACGGTGGACGTTGTTACCCGCTGGGCAGGGCTTCCCGGACCTTCCCAAAACTCCTTCATTTTTTATTTTTGGTCAAAATGTCTTTCTTCTAGAAAATTTATTTATATTTGTTATAACACGCCATAACTCATAACCCTGTATACAAATTGAAATTAATTAATTTTGATTTTAAATTTCTGTTGTTTATTGGTTTCATTTTGGAATGCAGTATAGTAACAATAAAAATACAATATTAATAAGTCGTTAAGGTATTATTTTGCAATTCTAATTATAAGAGCCCTCCATTTATCTGATTGTTTATTTACTTGTGTATTCTGGTCTTGATAAAGATAAGGTAAATCTTATCAATGTTGTAATTATTATAACTAGATATTTATTATTAAGCAACAAATATAAACCTTAACAATGTTTGCTATTAAGATATCAACAAAAATAATTAATAAAAGACTTGGTTTCATTACTCGTTACAGTACTTTTTTGGTGAAAAAATTATCATCAAAGCCAAAATGTTATACCGGTTTTTCACAATTCGTCAAGATACCAAAATAAGGTTGCTGTCTATGATAATACCGGCAACTATACTTTCAGTAATATTTTTGTGGAAGCAAAAGAACTTTCCATGAAAATATCCCGGCAACTTAATGGAAAAACTGGTGAGCGTGTTTTGTTTTTGTGTCCCAATGATGCTAGTTATGTTATAACAATATGGGCTATCTGGATGTCTGGGCAAATAGGTAAGTTGTTTTTTTAGAGGAATTTAAAATAAATTTAAAATTTAGTGATTTATTTTGTAGAAAAGCAATTAAACATGCTAATCTTTATTTTTGGTTGCGGGTTTTTTCATCATACATTTTTTTATATGCAAGGTGGCCCAAAAATAGGCAACGACTAGCAAGTTTATTTTTTCAAGTGAAACACCCTTACTTATTTTGCATTTAGTTCTAATTAGGTTACATGTACTACCTATATTCTACAGGGTGGACTAGGTTTTACGTGACAAATTTTGACAGTCGATAGGAAATATTTTTTATGAAAAAAGGTTACTATAAGCATAAGTTCGGACTTGCCGAGATACAGGGCGTTATAATAAAAAAAAGTCGGTAGGTATCTTTTAAATATCTTAGAAACCTTTTAACCGATTTGAATAAAATTTGGGACATCTTTTTTTTTAATTTAATAAGGCGCTTGTAAAGCTTTGCCTAGATTAGTACTATTGGGTCCAGTGGCGTCTCAGTGGGCACCACAGACAATATTATTGCAAAAAAATTACTCCACTGACTTTTTATAAACTTTTAATATATTTTTGTTAATTATGCAATTAAAAATTTAACTTTTTGGTCTCTTGTATTTTTTTCTGTCTGCTTTCGTTTATAAAAAAATATATTGAAAATACTTTAATTTCTTTTAAAAGTACCCATAGACAATATGATATAAAAGCCAAAACACAAATAAAACATTTAATTGCCTTAAAATAAATAAGCAGTTGTGTATTTTATCGATATATCGGTCAAAATTGTAAATTTTTTAATTTTGGATATTATTGTATGCTGTTTAGGGATACTTTTTAAAAGAAATTAAAAGTAGCTTTAATATATTTTTTGAAAAAGAAGGCAGATACGAAGAAAATACAAGAGTTAAAAAAGTTAAATTGTTAATTGCCCAATCAGAAAAAAATATTAAAACTTTATAAAAAGTCAGTGGTCATGGTACCCACTGAGACGCCACTGGACTCAATAATAATTATCTAGGCAAAGCTTTACAAGCGCCTTATTAAATTAAATAAATTTTATTTAAATCGGTTAAAGGTTCCTAAGATATTTAGAAGATACCGATCGAATTTTTTTAATTTAACGCCCTGTATCTCAGAATGAAAACAAGTCCGGACATATGTTTATAGGAACCTGGTCCTCCCTGTATACCTAAATTCAACAGTTTTCATGAATTTGTCATTAAAACAAAAAGGAGTTAAAAATTATAATTGACGTGTTTAAGCTTAAGAACAAGCCACTAATTTTCTATTATGTTTTTTTTTAATCACGCGTTCTTACTGTATACGCATACTTTATATTAGAATACAAGTACTTTTTAAGTAGGTATTTGTATATAGTGTAAGAAAATTTGTTAAGGAAAACTTAAGGGCATATTTTACATTTAAAAACGCAACGCTGTTTTAGGATCTAAACTCTACGGCCAATACCTTTTATAAAATTTTTAACCGATTTTTGAATTACATAAACTCTATATTTTTTGTTTTTTGTATTTATTGTCGTTATTTTAACCAGGTACATTGGTGCTTATTTATCGATTGAGTGATGTCACTCCTATTTAATTAGGAAAATTTGCATAAATGCACTATTAAATAACTCTCTGTATTTTTTGTTAACCAACCTGTAATTAAGTTTGCAAAAACATCCCTTGGTAATGACTTAGTTAATACATTTGTGTGGTAAAAAAAAACTTTTTAATTTTGAAGATTTGGGACTCATGAATTAGTACAAAATTTGCAGCTGCCCAGTGCCCCGTTTCTAAACCATTTTAACAAACACAGTATTTTTAAACATTTTGTAGTTTTTCTTAGATTTTAGTGCATTTATTGTTAATATCTTTATATTGGCCCTTATTTTGCATTACTTTTAAATAACCTTCTGTATTTTTAATAACCAACTTGTGATCAAAATTTAAATAACGTCTAATTTAGTAAGTATACCTATGTAGTAAACCCAAAATATTCTTTTAATTTGTTTATTTGGGGATAACTTTAATTTTGCTCAAACACGTGACTTATTTATCAAAGTTAGTAAAATTTTAAAAGTTATGTACCACTGAAGTTAGAAAAGAAAACAGGGTGACTGAGAACATTTGTTAAGATATTAAAATAATTTTTGATTTACGCAATTATATTGTTATAGGCGCAGTTTATATTGACAGGAGGGTACTATTTTAGCAATCTCCACCTCGGATCGTTTCCCATCGACGAGTATCTAAACTTAGAGGCCGAGACAAATCTTTAAATCCGTACCAAAAAAACTGCCTCATACTTCTCTAAAGACACCCAGGTTACTTAGGCTCGAAACCTTCTGTACTGATTTGTTTGTTGGAGCAAAATACTTTTGAGATGGAACAGGGAATCATATTTCGATACCTGAGTTCAATAGGGTAACAAGTCCAACGAATTTAAATTAAAGTTATTTTAGTTTTAACGTCTACCCTTTAAAAAAACATGAAATAAAGGCTGCCAAAATCGGACTATTTTCTAGAAAGGCGTCGCTGTCCTTTACAGCGCCGCGCCAAAAACAAATACCTGCATCAAGCGGCTTATTATAAAGGAAAGTAACCAAAGGCGGCCGCAAAGAACAACTTTTCCGATTTAATTGCCTTAAACTTTTGTTGTAATTTTTTTCTCTTCAAAGAGTACCGAATTTACGATTTTAAACTGTTCTTTCTATACAGTATACAACAGTGACAACGAGATCACTTGCCGACTGCCATTTTTTATTGCTTTATCGTTACTAACGAAACTTGGTGGGTTTGTTAGACTAACGAAATGTCATTTTAGGTTAATATGATAGGCCGTTTTACCGGAAATGACTGGAACATTTGATTTTTAAATGGAACACCCTGTATTTTTGTTTTTTAGATTATCTAGATCGTTTTTGGTCAGAATACAGTATTAAAAAAGAAAAAAATGGTCAAATTTTATTTTTAAATTAAATTTTAATTTTTTATCTAGAGCGCCATGCATGATCACTTTAAAATTACTCCTTATACTTTATTTATCGTCAGAAAAATACGAAATCGATTTTATCTTTTTAAACTTTCTTACTAGAGGGATCTAAACTTCATGTTTTTCATTTTTTACCCTATCCCATTAACCGAAATAGGACCATATCATTTCTATAATATTTCTAAATGCAATATTTTAAAACGAATCCAACGATGTAAAACACTACAACACTTTACTTCTTTTTTTTACCTGCATTTATTGTGTGTTAAAATAATTTTAGGGTAAATTTTGGCATTAGAATATTTTTATTGTTAATACCAGTGTTTGTTTTTATGGCAACTACGGTAAGTTGTAACCACAGTTGCAACCTACGCCATTCAGTATCAAAATAATTATTTATCTACATAATAAATGTGGTTTTCTTAAAGAAAATGAAGTATCGTTGGATTCGATTTAAAATACTGCATTTAGAAATAATATGAAAGTGATATGGTCTTATTTAGGTTTTGGGATAGGGTAAAAAACTAAAAAAATGAAATTTAGTGCCCTCTAGTAAAAAAATTTAAAAAGATAAAGTCGATTTCTTATTTTTTCTAAATAAGTATGAGGAGTGATTTTAGAATGATCATGGCACTCTAGATGAAAAATACAAATTTAATTTAAAATGGACATTTTCCAAAATTTGTTTTAAAAATATTGTATTCCGACTAAAAAGATCTGGAGAATCCGAAAAACAAAACATACGCAGGGTGTCCCATTTCAAAATCAAAATTTCCAGTAATATCCGGTGAAACCGGATATCGTAAAAGTCTATCATATTTACCTAAAAATGTCTTTTTGTTAGTCTAACAACTCTACCAAGTTTCGTCAGTATTGATAAAGAAATAAAAAATGGCAGCCGGAAAGTGATGTCGTTGTCACCCGGTATAGCCATTTTTGACTAGTAACACTATTGAACTAAGGTATCGATTTATAAACATGTTTTCAACTTACCATTTTAAATTAAATTATTTTTAGCTGTTCCATTAAGTCCACTACATCCAGAAGCACTACTAAAATACTACATAAATGACACAAACAGTAACTTAATTGTTTCTTCACCTCAGTTTGAAGAAAAAATGGATCAACTTTCTAGCAAAGCTAATGTAAAGCTTTATTTACTGGATCAAGATTTACTTAACAGAGCGAAAACAAAAATTCTATAGATGATAGTACGTTAGCTAATACTTTACCAATTAATTTTTACCAAAATAGTGATGGTCTGATCTTATACACTAGTGGAACTACAGGAAATCAAAGGGTAAGTAGCGTTGTATCATACAACGGTAGTAGTGAACCTAGGTATAAGCGTCTAAGTATAAATCATTTTTTAAAGTAATATAGAGTATTCTAAGAAGGTAAAAGTCCCTATTATGAGACACTTTCCACATTTATAATACATCACGAAAAATACTAATTTATTAACCCGTAAGCCCAGATAAGGGGTCATTTTGACTCCTCAGTCATTGCGTGTATGTTTCTAATCAAACCTTCTAAAATATCTACTAAGCTTGGAGGCTCAGTACCTTTTTTTGGTCCATTTATAAGTGGCATTACAATTAAAATTTAAATTTTCTACGGGGTCAAAACACGTCAGGTCTGTAATATTATTATTTATTTTGTTTGACATATATACTTTCCGGATGGCCCCTCGTAAGACGGACCTATATATATTTTCTGTGTCTCCCTCGTAAGACTTTAGGCTGTCGGCATAGTTCGGAAGTTTCCGAGTAACTGTGACGCGCCACGTTAGCATAAAAAGAGACAGGACTCTCTCTCTATTGGTGGTGAACAAAATTGAAACATCGATGTAAATTGATCGCAAATAAAAACGTTAGAATTCAAGTTAAAAAAGCAAGTATTATTTTAATTAGTGTTTAATCGTAAACATAATTTGGTCCTTCGGCCGCATGGTTAAAAACACCTGTGGAAACGCATAAATCGAGCGAAAAAACGGAGTCAAGATTATCGAACAAAGGGCAAGCAACTGAAGCCGCCGCCATTGCTAGTGGCTGTTGTGTGGAATTGGGCGCTATCGAAGCAAATAAACGAAAATTGTAAGTCTGTTCCATTTACCTTTTCCTTATTCTGTTTTGTTAATTTATGTTTTAACTTGTAGCGCATCCTATTCATATCGTATCATAGTACTTACTAGTAGGGAGAGAAGAGGGTTTGAACGCCCTCCGTCCCCCGGGGAGCTTATTATCTTAAAATCTCTGACGTCGGGAAAGAGGGGGTTCGAGCATCCACCGTCCACCGGTGGAGCTCATTATCTTAATATCTCTGACGTCATTTAAAAATTTAGGAATCTTGCGCAACGCGTTATTTAGGAGTGTGGTCCCTACTATCTGTCAAACCATAAATGTCATCTGTCACCTGTCAAATGTCATCTGTCACCTGTCATATGTCAAAATCACGTGACTAGGAAAATGGCCGCCATGCGTAGGATACTTGCGCTATGGTCATAAATTGATTTGCGCAAACGCGAAAATTCCAAGTCATACCGTTCGGGCGCTATCGGCTAAAATCGTTATTTAACCTTGATGATGAGTCATTAGCGCGCGGTTTAATTTTTTAAAAATAGTGTAACGTCATACCTATCGAATAGCGAAAACCGCATGACGCCATTTTTAGCCATAAGGGCGCTACAGCTGTTTAAAATATGGCGAGAGACACCAACCAGCGATTAGGACGGTAACCCCATAGCAAAATTAACCATAGCGGCCTTATTATTAAACTTAGAATAATGAAACTTGAACAAAGAATAGTTGCTAACGGCAAATAATTTCAAGGTCAAACTTGTCACATGATAAGCCAAAATTCTACGGTCCCCGGCACCTCGCGCCCCCGCTTAAGCCGCCGGTTTAAGCGGAAAGCTGCGGTTAGATAATAAACGGTAAAAAACAGTGGTAACTAAATAAAAAACAGTGTTTGTAGTAAAGCATTTATTATAAAATAAAAAATACATACATGGTTGCCATATTTCTAAATAATTCTTAGAATAATACCTTATAAAATAAATAGCAGTGTTTACAGTAAAGTAATTATTTTTAAATTAAAAAATACATTGTTGCCATATTGCTAAATAATTCTTAGAATAATGTATTATTACGGTTATTTAAACTCTTCTCACAGACCCTGTTAATGGTGAATATTTTACAAGTTTGTCATGAATAATTAAACAGTAAGCATTTGTGTTTGCAGGAAAGTTTTCTTTTGTTTCAATCTCTAACCTTACATCAATAATGCCAGAATTAAGGATTTCATTTTGTCTTGAACAATCAATTACAATTAAGGATGCATTGTTTTTAAATTTTTAGGAGTTAAAAGTGGTTCGTTTTCTTTTCGTAGTAGCTTTCTTAAAATTCTGAGTACATTTCATAGAGAGTAGCTATTATACCTCTTGAAATTTCCAAATTTAAATTATCATATGGATAAAATTCAGAATTTAAATAAAGCTTTGCATTTGATACATCACAATGATCAAATAAGCTACAATTTTTCTTGTGGTTATCCTTTCGATCTGTTTGAAAACCTAAAATTATCCATCTTGGTCTTTCCACCTGCACAGAAGTTTTAATGGTCCATGTAAGGTGTTTTCCAATCGGTATTGAAGGATGTTCTGTGAGTTCCCAGCTTCTAAAACCGATATCCAATTCAGTTCCACTTCCAACAATCTGTAAAAGTTCTAGTCGCTCAGCATCGGATACTGTAATATGTGGTAGCCTCCAAACAATTTTATCAATAATAGCTTGTACATTTTCTCCATCGGTAGTGTTAATAACGGCATTTTTATCGGAAGAACTTCTTAACAATATTAGTTCATGCTTAACATTTATAAGTATCTTTTGAAAATCTTCAGCGAATCCTAGTAATGTCCTTAGTGGAACACAAACATTAAAAGTTCCGTTTGAGCCCATCCCGTCCCAGGTAAAATCATCTTCAATACTCCAACCAGCGTTTTTATATTTAATTAACTCATTACCATTGTAAGAGACATAGCCTTTCATTGTTGCTGCTATTCCAGGATATCTAGTCGAAATCAATAACTTTTCCGCCAATTTCAAGACGAATTTCTTCAAAGAGGTGTCCCACAAAGTTGTTTACAAGTTTAGCAGTGTCTGAAACTCTTCCATCGGACCCTTTAAAAGTCGTCCTTCCAAATAAATATGACTTGCCCAAGGTAGGGTGTATATATCAGTTTGTTGCACCGGTATTCCGAATTTCATCATTATTTTTGAAAGAGCTGAGAGTACGGTAAATGGCTATGCCTTTCTATTTTTGTAATAGAGTTATCAAAGTTTAGCGAATCTGTCACGTTTAAAATGCTCATTTTCTAAGTTTTTAACAAGAAGCCCTATGGATGCAAGAAATCTTATATTTTCTTCTGTTAAGCTCTTTTAGTGTTCCAAAGCTGGTTAAAATTGACAATTTTCTTGGCGTTATATTTCGCAACCATAACACGTGTGCTCTGCACAACGTTCTGCGTATACTGACACATATCACAAAGTAGTTATTTATAAAGACTTTCTCAAATGTAATCTAATAGTAATAACTTCTCCTCTAAAGTCAACCAATTCACCATCTTGATCAACCAGTTTTAATTTAATGTTGCTGATAATTTTGGTGGATACAGGCATATAAAGCACATTTTGAGGAATTTCTATAATTTTGAAACCAGCTGGTACTGATGGCGAAAATTCATGTATTGTATGAACAAGCATATTATTGTGATATGCACCAGTAACGATATTACACTCGATTTTAATAACGTTAATTTTCAGAATATTTACAGGTGTTTGCGATACATGTTTAACGTCGGGCTTTAGCAAAATATTATGAAATCCCAACAATTTTCCAATAGAATTTGTCTTAGTAAAGTCAACTGTATGAGAACATTCAAGCTCGCACTTGAGCGTAGTTAACATTACCCTTTAGGCTTAGGGTACAATTAAAATTATTGATGGCTTTTATTTTTTCCTGTATGGCCTCTTGTAGATAATCATTTATTGCACTTATTTCATATGATCCAATCGGGATTTCTAGAGTAATATTACCCACATAAAATTTGTTATTACTATTATCAATGTTGGGTATGGCGTTAAACGTTTCTAAACTGACTAAACCAAGCTCGTATTCACTAGTGTCATCTCTCAAGTAGATGGGCGGGTTATAGGTTGCTTCTAAGATGGAACTATTACCACTCAAGCTAAAGGTATGCATGACGGTTGAAGTAAGACTAAATTTATTTCTTGAGTCATCTGTATTTATAGGGTTTTAAATAGAGTCCCAAACCGTTTTTGTATGGTCCTAAATATAAACCGCTACCAGTTTTGCTAATCGCAATAGATTCCATTGTTTTGTTGTGTCTCTTTTCTTCTTCTAATCTTTCTTGCGCCGCCTTAGAATCTTTAACAGCTTTTACGATCCCTGATATTCCGCCGCTAAGTGCTCCTACGGCGCTTAAGCCGGCAAAAGTGGTATTAAAAATGGTAGAAATCCGCCGACTACAGGTAAAGGTACTACATCTGCAGGTTTTTCTTTTTCCACCCCATTGAATGCTTTCAGAGCTACTTCAGCAGCAGAGAAAAGATCTTGCGGTTTCTCCACGTACAATGCCTCCCTCGCTTTTTGAAACGCGGTCGCGAAGGGAATCCCCTTGCCTCTACGAGCAGCTTTTTTCTTAATTGATTTTTTCTTAAACTTCTGCATGACCGTACAGCACAAAGTCTTTGACAATACTAAGGATTGAATCAGAATGTTAAGTATATTTATATATGTTACGTTATACTATAACTGCCATCATTTAGTTCCCACCCGTCATTGAGGCAACACGTGTCTAGAGCTACATAAAGATTATTAACAATAATAACGTATTTAAGAAAAACAGTGCCGTATTTAAGAAAAACAGTGCCGTATTTTAGAAAACAGTGCCGTATTTAGAAAAACAGTGCCGTATTTTAGAAAAACAGTGCCGTATTTAGAAAAACAGTGCCGTATTTTAGAAAACGGTGCCGTATTTTAAAAAACAGTACCGTATTTTAGAAAAACAGTACCGTATTTTAGAAAAACAGTGCCGTATTTAGAAAAACAGTGCCGTATTTTAGAAAACGGTGCCGTATTTTAGAAAAACAGTACCGTATTTTAGAAAAACAGTGCCGTATTTAGAAAAACAGTGCCGTATTTTAGAAAAACGGTGCCGTATTTTAGAAAAACGGTGCCGTATTTTAGAAAACAGTGCCGTATTTTAGAAAAACGGTGCCGTATTTAAGAAAACGGTGCCGTATTTTAGAAAAACAGTGCCGTATTTTAGAAAACGGTGCCGTATTTTAGAAAAACAGTGCCGTATTTTAGAAAAACGGTGCCGTATTTTAGAAAACAGTGCCGTATTTTAAGAAAACGGTGCCGTATTTGAAAATAAAGACCGTTATCGCTTAAGCTAATTATTAAAAATATATCTTTACCATGGATTTGAACAAGTTGGACAAGGATGCGAGGCGTAAAATAATTGAAGCTTCCAATAGTATTCGAAAAAAATTCCAGCTTTTAAAGAAGCAGCAACGTGAGAATGGCGAGCTAGAGTTCGACACGAATGATGATCAGCGCTCAGAAGATAAGCGGAGTTTGCAAGAAGATCCAAACATTCTTCAACTCCTTGATAAACATTCGCGTAGTGTAAAAAAATTATATGATTCAATAAAAGCTGGTCGTTATGAGAATGCTGTTATATTGGAAAATACGTATAAACCTTTGGCAAAAATAATATCCAAATCAATACAAAACACTCAATCTGGTAGACAACCATTTATACCAAAGTCCTTAAAAAGACGTCAAAGCGAAAATTTTACTCATACAGTAATAAAGAAAGCACGAACTCCTCTTAACTTTGCCAGTCCCGTTAAAAAACAAGACGATATAGCTGAACAAGAAAAAGAATATATGGATGATGAGCCGTCGGAAGATGATCAAATGATGGAAGAAGGCGAAACAGAGGAAACTGATTTAAACAGAACTATCTATGAGCACCAACCTGAAGAAAGTTACTTTGATGATGACTTTAGAGTCGACCCACAATTAAATCCTGTTCAGATTGATAGTATTCCGGAAGAATCCTTTCGAGAATATCTAGATCAGTATGATCCGCTACCTAGAAAATATGTTGAAGGTTTTATAAAAGATACGGAAAACGAGTACGATCGAAACTATTTAAAACATGATATGGCTACTGATCATCTAACTTTCGGTGATTCTCGACTTGAATTTAACGGTCCAGATATTTATGTTAAAGGGGAAAAATTTATTGGAACTCCTGGTCTATATGAACTTATATTCAAGACCAATCCGTTAAAAAACAAATTTACATCACTAGACGAGCGAGCATTTGCAAAATTGGTTTTGCTAACGAATGCTAGTAAGAGAAACTTTAATGAAAACGAACAGCATGTTGGCAACAGAGGTGTCAAGTACATGTTAACAATTAAACCATTACTCGAACGTATAAAAGAGGAGCGAATAAGAAAACAAAAAGAACGCGATAAAGAGTTGCGAATTACAAGAGCACAAAATCCTCAAGGCTATGGTTTACCAATTGATACTCAACATAAAATATTTAACAATAATAAAACTGATTATATTTACTGGGATGATCCAAATGAGCTTGTGGATAGATTAAGATTGTTAATGGCTAGCAAGCAAGTGGGTAATAATAACCATCAAAATGAGATTATGAGTATTATTGAAGAGTTAAAGGAAGCCGATATTATTGAATAAAAAGAGTTGATTTAGTAACATAACATCAGTTTCAAGATGACTCTCGACAAGTTCGGACGTAATTTAACTCATCCATATCATTTAGCAAAAAAGCTTAAAACAGAAGATGGTGTAAAGGATAAGCCCGAAAACAACTTGTATGGCTACATGAATATTATGTTGGTTTGCGAAAAGGGTTTGTCAAAACATCTTTTTATAAATGGCACAAAATTTGATTACTACAGGTTTCCCATTACAAGTGGAATTATTGAATATGTTAATATCGATACACCTGTTAAAACGTATATAAACGCAACAGCATATGAAAAACCAAGCGAGTTGTTACACCAGAAGTTAAATTTAAATGATTATATTTTATTTTTAGGAGATAAATTACGAACACGTACCAAAATACATGTTGAGTTTATAATTAAATATCCTATTTTATAAGGTATTATTCTAAATAATATGGCAACTATGTATGTATTTTTTATTTTATAATAAATGCTTTACTACAAACACTGCTTTTTATTTAGTTACCACTGTTTTTTTACCGTTTATTATCTAACCGCAGCTATGTTTGTTATTGTTGACGTATGCTTTGACCTTGAAATTACAAGGGGTACGTTCAGAAACCATCTATTAGGGTAAACTGCTCTCTGATTGGTTAAAAATAATGACTTAAGAAAAAATACGGCTCTCTAATTGGTTGAAAATAACGGCTTAAGAAAAAATACGGCTCTCTGATTGGTTGTAGTAGGGGTATGTTCAGAAAATATTATTTGGGTAAAATGCAAGGAGTATATTAATACTTATTTAAGACGTCACTGTGCGCGCTACGCTTTCCGCTTAAACCGGCGGCTTAAGCGGGGGCGCGAGGTGCCGGGGACCGTAGAATTTTACGAAAAAGAAAACGAACCACTTTTAACTCCTAAAAATTTAAAAACAATGCATCCTTAATTGTAATTGATTGTTCAAGACAAAATGAAATCCTTAATTCTGGCATTATTGATGTAAGGTTAGAGATTGAAACAAAAGAAAACTTTCCTGCAAACACAAATGCTTACTGTTTAATTATTCACGACAAACTTGTAAAATATTCGCCATTAACAGGGTCTGTGAGAAGAGTTTAAATAACCGTAATAATACATTATTATAAGAATTATTTAGCAATATGGCAACAATGTATTTTTTAATTTAAAAATAAATGCTTTATGCAATCACTGCTATTTATTTTATAAGGTATTATTCTAAGAATTATTTAGAAATATGGCAACCATGTATGTATTTTTTTATTTTATAATAAATACTTTACTACAAACACTGCTTTTTATTTAGTTACCGCTATTAACGTTTATTATCTAACCGCAGCTATGTTTGTTATTGTTGACGTATGCTTTGACCTTGAAATTACAAGGGGTACGTTCAGAAACCATCTATTAGGGTAAACTGCTCTCTGATTGGTTAAAAATAATGGCTTAAGAAAAAATACGGTTCTCTAATTGGTTGAAAATAACGGCTTAAGAAAAAATACGGCTCTCTGATTGGTTGTAGTAGGGGTATGTTCAGAAAATATTATTTGGGTAAAATGCAAGGAGTATATTAATACTTATTTAAGACGTCACTGTGCGCGCTACGCCCCCCGCTTAAACCGCGGGCTTAAGCGGAGGGCGCGGGTGCCGGGGGTCGTAGAATTTTTGGCTTATCATGTGACAAGTTTGACCTTGAAATTATTTGCCGTTAGCAACTATTCTTTATTCAAGTTTCATTATTCTAAGTTTAATAATAAGGCCGCTATGGTTAATTTTGCTATGGGGTTACCGTCCTAATCGCTGGTTGGTGTCTCTCGCCATATTTTAAACAGCTGTAGCGCCCTTATGGCTAAAGATGGCGTCATGCGGTTTTCGCTATTCGATAGGTATGACGTTACACTATTTTAAAAAATTTAAACCGCGCGCCAATGACTCATCATCAAGGTTAAATAACGATTTTAGTCGATAGTGCCCGAACGGTATGACTTGGAATTTTCGCGTTTGCGCAAATCAATTTATGACCATAGCGCAAGTATCCTACACATGGCGGCCATTTTCCTAGTCACGTGATTTTTGACATGACAGGTGACAGGTGACATTTGACATTTGACAGATGACACTTATGGTTTGACAGATAGTAGGGGCCACGCCCTAAATAACGCGTTGCGCAAGATTCCTAAATTTCGAATGACGTCAGAGATCTTGAGATAATAAGCTCCGCCGGCGGACGGTGGGCGCTCAATCGGCTATCTATCCCTACTCTTACTATCGTATATATCGAAAAACAAAATCATTTTTTAACAGCATTTTTATCAAAATAAATTTGTTAAAACGAAAAATGTCAACAGAGGGACATCCTGAATTCAACCAGGGTAAGGAGGAGAAAAACCTCAAAATTAAACAATACCGGTTTGAGAGGGAGCAAATAAAGGCTAAACTCTCAAGATTTGAAACGTTTCTTAGCAGTGTTAGCGAAGATAGGATTGCAAATTTAGAGTTAAGGTTAAGAAATATCGAAAATAGCCTATTAAAAGACTTTAACGAGGTACAGGCAGAGTTAGAACTTCTCGATAAAAATGAATTAGCCTTAGATGAGCGAGGTTATTTTGAAGATCGGTATTTTGAATTGACAAGTGCAGCAGTGGGTAAAATCAGAGAATATTATGATAATAAATCAGTAAAACAAGGTCAGTTTCAAAATGTTAATCCTGCTCTTCCTCAAATATCAAATACAAAAACAAATTTTCCACCTATCGAACTAATAAAATTCTATGGGGAATATGATAAATGGGCTCAGTTCCGGGATCTTTTTAACACTTTGGTAAATAAAGATCAGTCCATAGACAAAGTCCGCAAATTTTATTACCTATTAGGTTCGGTGAAGGGGAAGCGGCTAAGGTTTTGGAGTCAATTCAAGTAACGGAAGATAATTATGATATCGCTTGGGGCATGCTAAATGAAAGGTATGAAAATAAAACATTTACCATAAAAAATCATGTCAAAGCATTATTTGATCTACCAATTGTTTCCAAAGAAAAGTGCACCTTAAGGAACTTAGTAGACGAATTTTTAAAACATTATCGAGCTCTTAAATTACTTGATGAACCGGTAGACTCATGGTCAACAATGTTAATTCATCTCATAACAACAAAACTAGATTTTAAAACAGCAACGCAGTGGGAAGAGTTTATTATAAATCAAAAAATTACAAAGCCTGACATAAATAATTTAATTAACTTTTTAAGTGATCGCTGTAAATTTTTAGAAACTTCTAATCTGCAAATTAAACACGAAAGCAAAAGTAACACCATACCAAGTAGTTTTAATAAATTAAAAAATCAAAATATTAAAAACGACAAGCCAAAATATCAATCTTTTTCGGTGCAGATGAAAAATGGTTTCAACTTAGAATGTTTATTCTGTAAAGAAAAACATTTTATTTATCGTTGCAAAACATTAATAAATTTATCGGTCCCAGAAAGAATTGAATCAGTTAAAAAATTAAAACTCTGCTTAAATTGCTTGCGTGTGAATCATACTCTTGAGGAGTGTACCGCACAAGGATGTAAAGTATGTTCCGAGAAACATAATACTTTATTTCATATCGATTCAAAGCCAAACGTAAATATCGCTGAAGACACAGCACTTACCGGGGACGTTCAAAATGGTCGTCAGAAAGCAGGCTTAGTAGTGAATCATAGTCTTAACGATAAAACCGAAATGTTACTCTCGACTGCAACGGTTTTAATAAAAGATAGGGATGAAAATTGGCATCCGTGTAGGGCATTATTAGACAGTGGATCTCAGTCCAACTTTGTCACGAAAACTTTAGCGGAAAATCTTAACCTTGAAATGTTAAAAATTAATTTACCAGTTTTAGGTATTGGTAACGCAACCTCAAAAATTTCCCAAAAAATAAACACGACTATAAAATCATGTAATAGTAATTACACCAAAGATGCAAGCTTTTTAGTAATTAATAAAATTACCGACAATTTACCTTCGCATTCATTTAAAAAGTCGGCTATAGATTTACCTGGTGACATTGTATTGGCAGATCAAAATTTTAACACATCAAAATCAATAGATATTCTGTTAGGAGTAGGTATTTTTATGATGTTTTAAAAACAGAACAAAAACGTTTAGGTGAAACGTTACCTATAGTACAAAATACTGATTTTGGGTGGGTAATATCGGGTCCCTTACCTATTTATCTAGGCAATAATAGTATAACTTGTAACTTATCGTTAAATAATGATATCGAACAAAAGTTAGAAAGGTTCTGGAACATCGAGGAATATCCTACTAAAAATTTTATACACCGGAAGAAACGGAATGTGAAAAGATTTTCACTGAAACAGTAACGCGTGATACGACCGGACGCTTTATAGTAAAATTACCTCTACGAGAAAATGCAGAACCAATCGGTGATTCGGTAGACTCAGCTGTAAAAAGATTAAAATCCATGGAACGAAAATTTAGAAAAAATCCAGACTTTGAAAAGCAGTATAAAGATTTTATGAAAGAGTACGAGAACTTAGGTCATATGAAAAGAATTGAGAAGGAAAATATTAACATTGAAAACAATGGAAAAAACTTATTTTATCTTCCACATCATGGGGTAGTAAATGAGGCCAGCAATACTACCGCATTAAGGGTTGTATTTGATGGATCTTGTCCTTCAAGCTCTGGTGTATCGTTAAATAACGCGCTTTTGACAGGTCCCACGATTCAAGAGGACTTATTTTCAATATTAGTAAGATTTCGTCAGCATGACATCGTAATAACGGCAGACGTAGCAAAAATGTATCGCCAAGTAAAGATCTCAGAAAAACAGAGAGATTTACAGCGAATAGTATGGCGTCAAGATTCTACTGATGAGATATCACATTATCAGTTATTAACGGTCACGTATGGTACAGCATCTGCTTCATTTCTAGCTACCAGGGCTCTTCAGCAAGCTGCTGTTGAAAATCGCGATAAATATTCAAAATCTAGCGAAGTTATCCTTCATGATTTTTACGTCGATGATCTAATAACGGGAGCAAACTCTGTAAAAGAGGCAGTTAATTTAAAAACGGAAATTACTGAAATTTTAGAATCATATGGATTTAATCTTAGAAAATGGGTTTCAAATCGGACTGAAGTCATAGGTCAATCAAATTTTGAAAATAATGATAAATATTATGTATATGAAAATGACATAAAGAAAACGTTAGGACTGGTATGGCATGCTAAGATGGATATGTTAACTTACACAGTAAAAAATATCGGTAACTGTAAAACAAACATAACAAAGCGTAGCATACTGTCATATATTTCGAGCATTTTTGATCCGTTGGGACTAGTATCTCCTATAATAATACGAGCTAAACTACTTATTCAAAGTTTATGGCAGTTAAAACAAGGTTGGGATGACCCCCTTCCGGCAGATATAGTTAGGGAGTGGTTAACGTTGTTAAAAGAATTACCATATCTTGGTAACATTCAAATAAATCGTCATGCATTAATTAAAAACGCACAATCCGTAGAACTTCATTGCTTCTGTGATGCTTCACAGGTGGCTTTCGGAACATGCATTTTTGTCAGATCAATAGATAGCAACAATAAATGTGAAACTTATTTATTATGTGCTAAGTCTCGTGTAGCTCCTCTAAAAACCCTATCTATACCTAGGCTTGAACTTTGCAGCGCTGTTTTAGCCGTAAACGTAAGCGAGAAAGTAAGGCAATCTCTAAGTGTAAAAATAGATAAAGTATATTATTGGACGGACAGCACAATCGTTTTAAGTTGGCTTGCATTATCACCAAGCAAATTAAAAATATTTGTTGCTAACCGAGTGGCAGATATACAAAGTCGTACCGATTTATCGCAGTGGGGGCATGTAGCTACTAACGAAAACCCCGCTGATTTAGTTTCGCGCGGTGTTAAGGTCTCAGATCTAAAAAAGTCTACAATTTGGTGGTCTGGACCACATTGGCTTGTAAACGCTGATACTTATCAGCATAATATTAAAGATATGACTGACGAAGTCCCTGAAATTAAGACAACTAAAATTTCTTTAACTACTGTATTCGAAAACAAATTAGATATCTTTCAGAAATATTCCACTCTATTTCGCTTACTGCGAGTAGTGGCATATTGCTTACGATTTTATCAAAATTGTAAATTTAAAAATAATCAGATATATGGAAACTTAACCGTTGGCGAAATCGATAAGGCCATGACTATTCTATTAAAAATAGCACAAACAGAAATGTTTCCGTTTATTAAAAATTTAAATCACATACCGAGAAAGTCAAATTTAACATCATTAAATCCTATTATCGGACCTGATGGTTTATTACGAGTAGGGGGCGGCTGCATAATTCGAATTTGTCTTATGACAACAAGCATCAAATTATTTTATCGCCTAAACATCCTTTTACTCGACTTATCATTTTACATGAGCACCATAAACAATTGCATGCTGGAATCTTGTCCATATTATCCTCCTTACGTGAAAAATACTGGATAATTCACGGCCGCCGGGCAATAAAAAACGTTCTTAATAATTGCCTAACATGTTTTAAAGTAAATCCAAAGTTAATGATTCGTAAAATGGGTAATCTACCTATTGATCGTGTTACGCAACACCGTCCATTTTACATAACCGGAGTTGACTTTGCAGGACCATTTAACATTAAAGATGGCAAACTGCGTAACCGTGCTATCATCAAGGCATACCTTTGCATATTTATATGCTTTACTACAAAAGCTGTACATTTGGAAGCAGTTGGTGATCTTGGAAAGAATGCCTTTCTTAATGCCTTGAAACGGTTTGTATCACGTCGTGGTCTATGCAAAACTATTTTCAGTGATAACGGTACAAATTTTATAGGTGCCAATAACGAACTTAAAGAAATTTGCAATAATATCCCTAACTTTGTTAAGGAACCCGAACTATTGAACTATTTATTAAAACATTCCATTACTTGGAGTTTTATTCCTCCTCGTTGCCCCCATCATGGTGGTTTATGGGAAGCCTCGGTGAAACGGGCAAAATATCATATTAACAGAGTTATCGGCAAAAATCATGTTACTTTTGAAGAACTATCTACGTTTTTGCTCAAGTTGAGGCTGCAATTAACTCCTCTCCTATTACTCCTTTCTCGAATGACCCATCTGATTATTCCTGTCTTACTCCTGGTCATTTCTTGATTGGTGAACCTCTTTTATCCATTCCTCAGCATGACTTAACAGAATTACCACAAAATCGCCTAAGCCAGTTTGAAGCGTTGCAGCAGATGTTCCAAATCTTTTGGAAACGATGGTCACGTGACTACCTTTTAAACCTTCAGCAGCGTTCCAAATGGCAATCAACCACAACAGATACCTTAAGTGTTGGATCCATGGTTCTGGTGATGGATGAAAACCTTCCTCCCATGTATTGGCGTATTGGACGAGTTCTTAGGTTATATCCTGGAGAAGACAATATCACACGCGTAGTGACAGTAAAAACTGCAACTGGTGTATATAAGCGTGGTGTGCAAAAATTGTGCCTTCTACCAGTAGAAAATCCAAACAAACAATAATTTGTGTTTGAAAGCTATGCTTTCAAAGGCCGCCGGTATGTTCGGACATATATACTTTCCGGATGGCCCTCGTAAGACGGACCTATATATATTTTCTGTGTCTCCCTCGTAAGACTTTAGGCTGTCGGCATAGTTCGGAAGTTTCCGAGTAACTGTGACGCGCACGTTAGCATAAAAAGAGACAGAACTCTCTCTCTATTGGTGGTGAACAAAATTGAAACATCGATGTAAATTGATCGCAAATAAAAACGTTAGAATTCAAGTTAAAAAAAGCAAGTATTATTTTAATTAGTGTTTAATCGTAAACAGTCATGCAAAACTGGTACATTGGAGGACTCATCTTACCCGAAGGTTGTCGATTCTGAATGCACCTCTGATGTTTGAGCATATACCAGCTAGAGGCAGCTTTGCTGCACGAACAACGTACGGCAGAGAATAACAATAGGTCTAGTACCTTTCCGTTTTGCGATCTTAACTTGTTTTTTTTTTTGGGACCAACGCGGAAGTGCACTCTTTCAAATATATAAATAATTTTTAAAAACGGTCTACAATTGACGGAGTAATCGCGTAACATACACAAAAAAAACATACAGGCGAATTGATGACCTCTTTTTGAAGTCGAAAATCAGTTAGTTTAACCAAAAAAGTGACTTGAATCTCTAATACACTGTTAACTTTTACCAAGAAATTTGCTCAGCAATTTTAATTGTTCATGATTGCGGCATGAAGTTTAACAGGCTCAATTGTCGTCAAAAGCTTTTAGTCTTTGATCTTTGCACATACTAATGAAGTAGTGTACGGTATACGTGTATGGATGCTTAAATTAATACGTACACGTATACTACTGATCAATTGCATTTAACCAGGCTTGTACAAAATGAAAATTTACCTACGTTACACCACCGGATTTACATTACCAAAAGCCAAAACATAGTAAGTGTATGTATATGTTTATGTAGTCCATAAAATTAAATTAATTTAGAATTATCGAGATCGGGTAAAATTTGGGTGAAAGGATGTCATTAAAACTACTTTTTGGCTTTCACATTTCTGTGATCACGTGGCCTAGTGTTCAAGAGGTCACTAATAACTTTTTTTTATGAAAAGAAGGGCCATGTAGCATCTTGTTTTTAAGGCTTTTTGATTTTCTACTAAAAACTGTTTTAGTTTTTAAAATTGTCCCAGTCATTACATACTAACAACCGTTTAAGTATCGTTATGCATAAAGGTCTGGAAGCATTACCGCACCAAGGCCGTACCGAGCCCAGATTCACGATGATAGAGAAAAGTAGCTCAGATTTATTCGGAAAAATTTAAAAGCACTTTTTATGCTCC
Source organism: Listronotus bonariensis (assembly GCA_014170235.1). Classification (NCBI taxonomy): domain Eukaryota; kingdom Metazoa; phylum Arthropoda; class Insecta; order Coleoptera; family Curculionidae; genus Listronotus; species Listronotus bonariensis. The sequence continues at coordinate 161,842 of JACEGR010001024.1, forward strand.
CAAAAATATAAAAAGCATTTTTCAAGCTAAGTCTATTGTTTTATGTATGTATATCTTCTTGTTTAAATAAAACAGATTTTCCTACTTATCCATGTTCCTTTTTATTCTAAACTTTAAGTATAGTATAAGTAAAATTGTGTTACCTTATTTGTAAATGTTTATTTTACGATCAGATGTAATTTAAAGCGTAGTATAACAGACTCATATTACTGCAATTCAATTAAATATAAAACTTTTTGCACCGTGTCGCTCTACATTTTACAAGCGAGACGCACGACTGCGGGCCTGTTGCGGTTATGTGTGATGGCTAGACATTAGGACGTAGAACCCGCCCTACTTCCTTACGTCTGACAATAGGTTTTTAAAATAAGCAATTTCAGAGTTTAGTAAAAACTTTCTTAAATACTTGTATTTTTGTAGGTGTGGTACTGACTCATAAAAACATATCCGCTCAAGTTAATATTCTTACCAAAGCTTGGAAATGGTCTCAAAAAGACGTCATACTACATACGCTACCACTACATCATGTACATGGTACAATCAATGCTCTTTTTTGTCCTTTATTTATGGGTGCTACAACAATTATGATGCCCAAATTCAACGCTCAAGAAGTATGGACATATCTTTTAAACCGAAATAAAAAAGTAGAGGAAAGAGTTTCAGTTTTTATGGCCGTTCCAACAATATACTCCAAACTGATTGAAGAGTATGAAGCAAGTCTTCAAGATTATAGCTTAAAGGTAAAAAACTTTTTAACAGAAAATGTAAGGCTAATGGTAAGCGGTTCAGCACCATTACCAACCCCCTCTACGATAGATGGTTGGACATTTCTGGACATAGGCTATTAGAACGGTATGGTATGACAGAAATAGGAATGTGCTTGTCAAATCTATACGACTCTGATAGAGAACCAGGTTATGTTGGTTTGCCCTTATCTTCAGTTTCTGTTGCTTTAGCTGACCAAGAGAATGGTCAAATTTTACTTGAATGTACCAATAAAGACGGCAATATTTTTGTAGATACTATAAACCCATTAGAGAATGATGTAACTGGAGAACTGTTGGTTAAAGGTGATAGCGTTTTCAAAGAATATTATAATAAACCCAGGGAAACCCAGAAGGAATTTACAGAGAGTGGTTGGTTTAAAACAGGTGATATTAGTCAGTACGATAAAAACAAAAACAAGTTTAAAATGCTGGGAAGAAAAAGTGCGGACATAATCAAATCTGGTGGATACAAAATAAGTGCTTTACAAATTGAGACTATTCTACTAGCACATCCAAGTGTTAAAGAGTGTGCAGTTTTGGGTGTAGCTGATCCGGTTTATGGTGAAAAAATTGCTGCAGTAATTGTGGCCCACCAGGGACAACAAATTTTATTGGACCAGCTAAAATTATGGGCCTTGGAAAAAATGCCAAAGTACTGTATTCCAACCGTTCTAAAAATTGTTGATGATATACCAAAAAATGCAATGGGAAAAATTAATAAAAAGAATTGAATAAAGCGCTTTTTAAATGAAAACTGTAATGTTTTTTTGTTTCTAAATAAATGTACCTGAACTCATAAAAATCGTTCAAATTACTTCAGATGAAAACAAATTTTCAAAACTTACTTTCTTGTTTAAAAATATATTTTCTTTAGCGAATATTATATTGTGTCACCGAATCTCGATTTTAAATATACCATATTGGGTGCCCATGAAATTACTAGCAAGCCTGTCATTTTCTTGAGAAGTTTTACACGATTTAAACATTTGGTCGGACATAGGGTTGGATTGGATGCATATTTTTAATGTTTCAGATTTTATGTGGCACATCCTTTTGCTATTTTAAATAAAATATATTTTAACGTTTGTGTTGGTAGGAATAATAGTAGGTAACAAGTAAAGTGTGACACATAAATGTTTCCCGTTAAAAATATGTTACGTGTTTTGGGATCGTCTTTTTTACCAATATTGGAATTACATAAAGTGATTTGTTTTGATTGGTTGGAATGCACTGAACATACATTTGTGTAATATGCATGTATACAGGGTGTTTCCTAACTACGGTACAAAACTTGAGGGGCTGATATCTTATGCCCGGACTTGCTAAATTTCTAAGATACAGGTCGTTCAAAATTTAAAAAAGGTCGGTATTTTTTGAATATCATAAAAACCCCTTAACCGATTTAGATTTAATTTGGTACACTTATTTATTGCAATAAGGCGCTTTTAGAGCTCCATCTAAATTAATGCTATTGTGTGTAGTGGCATCTTAATGGGCACAACAACCAATATAATTAAGAAAGAAAAATTAGGCTACCGATTATTTTTTATATTTTTTCTGATCAAACAATTAAAAACGCAACTTTCTAGTTTCTTGTATTTTCTTTGTTTTCAAGAAAAAAAAATTAAGTCACTTTAGGTTATTCGAAAAAGTTCCCAGAAATAACATAAAGTAAAATCCAAAATTAAAAATAAACAATTTTAACGCTTATTAAAAGGGAAAATGACGATTTACGATAAATTACACGACAGTTTATTTATTTAAAAGGTAAATTACTGTTTTTTGTTTATTTTTATCTTTACATTATGTTGTCTAGGGGTACTTTTCATAAGAATTTAAAGTGGCTTTCATTTTTTTCTCCAGCTAGATACGAAGAAAATACAAAAATAAAAAATTGTGTATTTAATTACCTATCTAAAAATTATTTAAACTTTTTTAAATATCAGTGGCCTACTTTTTATTCTTAATATTATTGGCTGTAGTGCCCACCCAGACGTCACTGGCCCCGATAAATCATCATCTAGGTAGAGCTGTACAAGCGCCTGACTATGGTTAATAACACAGCCACACAAATAAAAATAGATTCCAGCTCTGAAAGAAAGACCATGGTTTCTTTATCTTTTTGGGGTTGGTGAAACCGAACCTGAGGTCAGGTTGGCCCCACCAGGTTACGTTCAAGGTCATTTAAAGGTCAAATTATCAAAAATTATTCGACATATTTTGATGATTTGACCTTTATATAACCTTAACCTCAACCAAATTTGGTCAAGAGGTCGATTTGACTTCGGATTCTAACAACATAAAGATTCCACGATTGTGGTCTATTTTTAAAGAACTTATTTAATGATTTTGCCTTGAAATGACCTTGGCCATAAACTGATGAGGTCAAATTGACCTCGGATTCAAACTCAGTGACTTCAAAAACATAAAAATACCGATTTGTCGTCCATTTTTAATAAATTTTAATGATTTTACCTTGAAATGATCTTGACCGTGACCTGATGATGGGGTCAAACCGACCCCAGATTCGGATTCAGCGACCCCAAAAACATAAAGAAACCATGATCTTCCTTTCAGAGTTGGATTTTTTTATATTTGTGTAGCTGTGTAAGTGTACCAAATTTTATATATATGGGTTAAAGGGTTTCTAGAATATTTAAATCGCCAACCTGTATAAAATGTTAAAATATTTCCTAATTTTTATACCCTGTATAATTCGATAGGAAAAAAAATAGTTTTTAGCTAAGTTGTGCTCTTATTTTATTTGTTTAAAATAACAAGACAAAAACCAAAAGTGTAATTTTTCTTATAATAACAACAACATTTTTGCTCACGAAAGTTCACAGAGTTTGTTCCAAAAGGTCTTAATTCCTCATACTTGGCGTCATATGAGAAACTTTTTAATTATTAATTTTTACGAAAAAATTACTCTTTATAAAAAGTTCTGCAAAAAACAATTTTTTTTGTCATAAAAGAAAAATAATTTGAGTTTGTACATTAGTGCATTGTAAGTTGTTCTTGTTTTGAGAACAGTTAATTTAAAAAGATTATTTCAAATTGAGCAATGAAATTTATAATTATGAAATCTATTGCACTAATATACTAACCTAATTTTTTTCCCTTATCAGCTGAAAAAAAAATAAAATAAACAAAATTGCATACTTAAAAGTAATTTTTTATTTCCTATATTTACTCCTTATAAGAATTTTCGATATTAGCAAAAATATAAGTACTTAACTCTTAAGCAAAAATTACATTTTTGACCAAACCTCGTAGATGACTGATACAACTTAAAATGAGATGTCATCATTTTATGTTTTTTGTACCATTTAGAATTTTGTTTTTATAAAGAATATTTTTTTCGTAAAATTATTAATAGAAAAATTTTCCATATGACGCCAACTTACGGCAGACACACTTTATAATATTCTATTCATTTAAATACACTTAAAAATTAATATTACCATTTTAGAATGTATAAAAACAAGATGAGGGTTAGCTGTGGATTACAATAGTAAATTAAAATAAAAAATGGATGCTCATAATTTATTCTTTATTTCTATTGATAAACTAGTTTTTCTGTACAATTTTATTATGTATAATACATTTTTGGTAAAACACAACCATATTTTCGTTCAAACACAATGTCACTATTTAAATTACATAAAACACTTACTTAATTTAAAGCAGGTATACAGGTTGTCACCGAATGTTGTTGAAAAAAATACAGATTCTACATTTACAAAATATAAATTAAAGTTCATATAAACATGGGTCCTAAAATGCATTGTTTCCCAGATAGATTGTGTATAAAATGTCTTTAAAAATCGCTTTTTTGTTAACACTTTAATATTTCCCATGCGATTTTAATTAAATTTGGCAAATGTATTTGAAGATTAAAAAGGCTTCTTAAGGACGTTCCCAAAAAATCACTTTTCTTAGGATTTTTAAATCTTTAAATCTTCAAATACATATACTTAGAAGTGTTCTCTATACATAGGATTTTTTTAATAGGCCTTGCGGGACTAAATTGCAAGATATAGGCTTTTAAAATTTGCATATTTAACATGTAAGTCCTATCCTGACGGACGTTTTAGGGCACGTTTAATTAAAAATCATCTTAACTTCTCTTAGAATTTCTACTAAAAACTAAGAATCAGTAATTAAGGATGTAACAAATGTTTTTCTTTAAAAAACACATACGAGCGGTACTCGTATACGAGGTATCTCAAAAAATGTGAATTTTGATCAAGAGGAAAGTACTATTATTTTTTACAATATTGAAAATTTTTCTATTAAAGAAGTTTTTTAAATAAAAACAAACTCTATTTTTACTTTTCTAATTTAAACAAATTATAAAATTTGCACAAAAGTCGGTGGCGTACATTTTTTTGTCAGAAACATTCGTTTAAGTTCCGCTTGAGACGCCGCTGGACTACATAGATTTAATCAAGTTGGAGCTTAATTTGCCTCTTAATGCACCAAATAGTACTGCCAAAATTGGATAAAAATATTTAGGATAATAATTAAAAGTCGATTTTTTTATGTTTAATCCTGTATTTAAAAACCAATGCATTTCCGAAGCCATTTTTACATGGACTTTCTTTTATATTTTTAATAGTAGATTCTGCCTTTAAATTTTTTCAACAACATTTTGTAACACCCTATATAAAAAAATTATAAAACCTATATATTTATTGTAATTCTATTGTCTTGCATAACAATTTTAAGAAAAGAGATAATAAAAAGCTTAGTATCTTTTATTGTTACATTTACTCGTTGATGTATAAGAAGAACCCAATTGCAATTCAGGGGTTCAGTGAAAAAGTGGTATGAACATTTTGTTAAAATAAAAGATAAGTCCAACAATATTTTAATTAAATTAAAATTTTGTACAAACTTATATTTTTTGAAATTTAATTTTTGTGTATTCTAATTATATATATATATTTTTACTCTAATATTAGTAATTTTTTTTCTTAAAGGGCGTAGTATTTTCCAATAGTGACTGATATTTTTAATAATTGTCACTACTGCCACTGACCCCCTCAATTTGTCGAACTTAATTTTAGGCATACAAATACAACATCCTATGTTAATTAGAAAAAAAAATTAAATCGGAATTTTAAGCCTGTATATGTTTTAATTTTTTTAAAATAAAAAATTAAAAATGGGATCAAATCTGGGATTAATATTTGTAAGAACATTTTGTGCTGGACCCAATTTGGTGGGGATTTAAAATCTGAAACCAAATTTGTTGCATTTGCTAAGTTTTCATATTATTTGGTGAATTTCTTTAACGTGTAGAACATTTTTGAAACCGATCAAAACAAAAACACTATACTTTATTCACTATAAATTGAGAAAAACACCTGAACAAAAATGCATTTTTTTGTTTAAAAAGTCAGTAACCCTAGTTACCACAATAAAAAATGTATTTTATTGGTTTAAAACTACAGTAACCGGAGTTACTTAAGAGGTATGGGCGCCGGGAGGGTGTAAGGGAGTGCACTTGCACCCCCTGGCTTTTGAAAATGTATGAAAAGTAGTAAGTTTTGTCAAAAAAGGAAAAAATTTTTAAGTTTAGGCATTTTCGGATGTTTTGCACCCCCTGGCTATTGGGAAAGGAGCAAAGAAGAGGACAAAAAGAATATAAATATAGACGGTGTTTGGTGGAAGAGGACCTTTTTTTGCTCTTCAAAATATTTTTCGACTGAAATTAAATATAATAAAAGGATATACAGAAGGTATAGAGGGTGTTTGGTAGAAGAGGACGTTTTTTTGGCACTAAAATTTTTTATACTTTTTTTTTTAGTTTGCGTCCCCGTGGAAGTCATCCTGCAGGCGCCTATGTAAATAGGTATTCAATATCAATTTATAGTGGCCAAAGTATAGAAAAGATTTGCATTTGACCATTGACATACATATAAAACATTTGACAGATTGGTTGTTCTTTGTGTGGTTTGTGATTTAGTCTTCCGTGATTTGTATTGATTTTTTAAAATTAATAATTTAACACAATAAATAATTACAAGTTTTTTTTCTAACATAAGCAAGTATATTTACTATTTAGAAAACGAGGTTGTTGAAAACATCCACAAATTATCATATTTATGCACATTAAAAGCACGTTATGACGTCCGTGGGTAATGAGCCGTATTAGCTGTTTAAAATCATAATATTAATGTATAATTTTTTTAACAGTCGTAGGAAAAATTATTTATTTGCCCAAATATCACTCATACTATCGTTTACGACATGACTCTTTTTGAATACCCTGTATTTTAATCTACTTAATTCAGAAATATGCTACAAATAAGATAAGATAAAAATAGGTATTCTAATCCTATAATGCATCATGGGTAATGTGTCAAGCGGTCGCCCCACCACGAGTGTATCAGACACATTACCGACAAATAAAGTATTTTTATGCGAACTCCTCCAGTAATAACAATTATTTTTTAACAATATATCAGGGTTGTGGTACACATTAAGTATCCACATAATTATCATTTTTTAAACAAAGAATATTGTTAAATAGTCAATTCCTAATATAATAAACTGAGGATTAACGATGTTTATCCAATAAAAACTTTCTTTTTTTATGTAACAATATTAACAAATAATACTAAGTTAAATAATAATAATAATATCTAAACTACCAAATTTTGGTTAACTAAGTATTTTTGAAACCTTTTATTTGTTTTTTGGGTTTTAAAATTTTATAAATAGTTGCAGCTAATTAATACAAAAATATTTGCTCCGTCGTTTACAAGTAAAATGACCCCAAAAACGAAAATATGGTATTCCATATATTTTTAAAAATTTATATCAAGACTTAAACTTCGTTTGCTTTTAAGCTTATTGCAAAACAGATTGATTTTAAAAAGATTTATAATTTCATAAACAAAAATCGTACATATAAATTTTTATTTTTTTTTTCAAAATACAAACCTTACAGACTTTCTTATACTAAGTGCAGTTAACCTTTAAACTTGAGAGAAAAAAATCAAATGGCAAGGCATTTTACTTTATTATAAAAAGGACCATATACGAAGCTGCATATTTCTATATTGGCAAAGCAAAAAATAAAATAAAACGAGATGTGTTGTTATTATCTGGGTTTCTATAAGTAATAAATAATAGTTTAAAAACTAAAAAAACACGCTTTTATATGCAACCGAACTAAAAATTAGAAAATAATTTTCATTACAAAGAGTTTGTCACTTCAGAATAAAAGCGTGGGGTGCTTAATATATTAAATGTTATAATTATTCTATTTGCAAATATCTATGAGGGAAAAGTTATGAAAAAATAGTAAAATGCACTCTACGCTTTTATTCTGAAGTGACAAACTCTTTGTAATGAAAATTATTTTCTAATTTTTAGTTCGGTTTGCATATAAAAGCGTGTTTTTTAGTTTTTAAACTATTATTTATTTTTCATTTTTTAGTTCGATATATCAATTAGTTTTCTGCGGTCATGTTATTTTGAAATGTTTTACGAACTATTTCGTAATCGCATCATTTCATTTAACGCGCGCGACATATTTTAAAATATCCAAAAAAAGAATGTTAATTTTTATTAATTGCACATTATGTATTATGTATACATTACACATAATGTAATTTTTATTATGGAATCCTTGAAGTAATGGTGCAACTAACCCTATATTTTTATTGTTCATAAAAATTGAACACCCATGGTGCAACTAACCAAATTGTGTAAAAACTAAAAAATTTCTTCTTCATTTAATAGCAAAGTTTGAAATGTTGCCAACAGATGGCATCCTAGGTGTTGTATTTATAATATAATGGAATTTTTTTCCTGGCGATTCAAAAAAAGATAACGGGATACTGTTTTTAAATTATTGCATCTTCATCGGTCCTTGACACGTGTGCAAAGTTTCAAAGAAATCGAATAGCTGGAAGTTGGTTAAAATTAGGCTCAAAGATTCCGTTACATAGATAGATAGATAGATAGTTACAACCCAGAGTTAATAAAAGCGTGTTAAAAAGGCAGACATTTTTAGTTATTATGAAAATATTGATTAAGCATTTTTGTACACATATCGGGCTTGGCGAATGATTCGCCGGTGATTCAGAGCTTGTCAGTTTTTTTACTTCAAAGGACCGCGCAAACAGGTTGCTTAGTTTGGACGGATGTTTGGCGAATTGTTCGACAAGGCTAAAAAAATGTTGAGTGTAAACCGACCATTTATTTTTGTTTGTTTCTGCAGCAGTTGGAAACCGTTTGTAAACTACTAGACTATGCGCACGAAACAAAATACGACGAATTTTTATCTTCAGCGCTTGAGCCTGATGGTTTGCAAACAGTTTCCAAGGCTGCACGAACAAGCCTATTATAGTAATAAAATATAGTACATTTAGCAACAATTCAATGCCCTTAATAAAATAAGAGGAATTAGTTATGTCAGTTGTCCCTTGTCCTATGAGAACAATAGCTAAAAATATTATTTTTAGTAAAAATTATAACAAATCTAAATAAAACTGTTACGTTATTTGTAAAAATTAAAAATAAATAATGAGAAAAAAAGGGCATTGACGACGATTCGGACTTGGTACACACCATATGTGATCGGTACGCAATTAAAAAACGACAATGCCACGGGACCATATTATGCCATATTATTTTTATATAAGAGGTATATGATCAACTGCGCTTTAAAAAACCGGTTTAACCGGAGAAATTGAGGACACAATAGGAAACAATTAGGTCAAAATTTTTACTTGATTATTTTTATTTACTATTATTGTAGAAGTGTGAAAATAATAAACACCTATCTATTGTTAAAAAATAATTTTTATTATTGAAGGGGTTTGCATGCATTCGCTTGGCAAGCATGTCTGACACATTCGTGATGGGGTGAACGTTTGACACCCATGTCATTTTACCCATGATGCATCACATGATTAGAATATCTATTTTTATCATATCTTAGCTATAAAGTGCTTTCATCTAACGCCTGCACTATACATGTCAAATAGTAAATACAGTTTAAATAATTAAAATTTATAATAAATACTTAAATCAAATTGGTGGAGGTTAAAACTATAAATATAATATTTTTTTTATTTCTAGTTAAGAAAACTATACTTTTTATTAATACTTAAATTCCAACCAAAAACAATATACGATTTTGGTGCATTTTAAAACTCTATTAAACATTCATATGAATGGAAATAAATGTGGGCAAATAAATATTTATTGGATTGTCACCTTTCGCAGCTTTAAATAAAAATCTTACATATTCTATTTTTCCATTTGAGCTCTACGTCGCCCAAATGCGTGAATTCTTTTCAATATAGCATGTATTACAATAGTTTGAATATAAATGGATTCGTATAAATTTTACTTCCGTTTTTTATTTTTTACGAGAATATCTATTTTAGTAAATAACTTACAAAGAAATTTGAATAAAAATCTGAAAAAACACCATTTTAGGGTTTAAAAGCTCTATTACAAAAATTAATCTTTATGTATGCAATGATCCAGATAAATTAGGCTATAAATTTATTTTAGTACATAAGAATAAATGAAAAACTCTACCTGTTTGGCGTTCATAAGGTACAGTATAGATTTGACTTAATAAAAAGACTTTAAGACAAAAACAAATAAAGAAACATAATCATAAATTCAATAATACCACGTTTTTTAAACTTCCATTGTCTTTATTTTTAACTAGTACAAGGCGTTTTGGATGGTATCAATGTCCAACCGTTCAAGTGATTACTTGAAAACGTTAGGATCTCGGATATACCCGAACGATAAGATATACAGGGTTGGTTGGTTGGGCAGAGTTCAGCATTTTTATGCTTAACAATATTCCGTTTTAGAAAACTAAAGATTTCAGCCGTTCCGGAATTATCCCAAAAAAAAAAACACATTTTTCGAAACAGTTTTTATTTTTTCTTAGTTTATTTAAAAATATATTTTAAAACGAACGACACATTATCATTGTCACTTTTTCTGTTCTATAAAATTGTGTTATTAAATTTAAAATCCGACGTTTCATCTTTGAAGCATCATCATCAACTTTGTTTTTTTAAATAGGCGTAGTATTTCGCATTATACTTAATAAACTCGTATTTTAATTCCTAATTCAACGATATATACATTACATTTATGTAACGTTTCGAACCGAAAATACATCATTTACTATTTTGCATTACAAATAACTATTTTTCCCCTGACGTTCGGGAAAGTTTGCGTTCGCAGGTAAGTTGATAGAAGCATGTGATTAAATAATTGCTTTATTTTATTACGTATAAGTAAATCCATGTAAATTACCTTAATTCTTGTAGCTTGTTATTTGAGCTATAAAAATATAAAAAAATTAAGTAAATAATAATGAGTAGTGATGAAAAAAATGGATGCATACTTACCTTTAAATGAAAATTTTCACGATCGTTTAAAATAAAATAGTAATTTTTATGGGAAAATGGTAAATGATGGTTTTTCGTTTCGAAACGTCGCATAAATGTAGAGTGTAATATATCTGGATTTAGAATTAAAATACGACTTTATTAACTTTAAAACCAAATATTTCGCCTATTTAAAAAAACAAAGTTGATAATAGTGGCTCAAAGACGAAACGTCGGATCTTAAATGGAACAGAAAAAGTGGCAATGATAATGTATCATTTGTTTTAACACATTTCTAAAAAGAGAAAAATTGAGACAAAAGTGAAAACAGTTAGCACAATTTCGATTTTTTTCCCAGATAGTTCCGAAACCGCTAAAAAATGTATTATAATTTTTTAAAACGGAATAATATTAAGCATAAAAATGCGCAAATTTGCCCAAATTTAACCAATCCTATATCTTCTATTGTTCTCGAGATCCTAATAGTGTCTTTCAAATTTGTAAAATTCTGTATATAATATATTATACAGTGTGGTCTATTAAGTGTTCAACAAATGGAAAGCTTTTTTACTTGCAATTTTGTACTTGTTTAAAAATATGATGCATGATCTTAAACAATATTGGCAGTGGTAAGTTTTAATAAAAATCCTGGGATTAACAGGGTAAGCCAAGAAACTAAAAAACATCTTAAGAGTAAAGTACCCTACAAAAAAACCAAAATGGTAAATAGAAAAGTTTTTTGGAATTATAAGTTATGCCTAAATACTAAGTTATAATTTTTTTATTTTTTTTTATTTTGATATATACGTATTTTAAATATTCCGAGATAATGCTAATAAGGGCATTTTTTTCTAATTTATCTGAATTTACATTTTGTTATTTAAACGCCAACTTTAAGTTTGTTGCAAGTATATGTTCGAATACCCTAATGTTTTCTTATTAATTATATTGTGCATGTAAAAATTACCCATCAAAGATATACATATTTTATTAATTTTATTTAAAAAAGTACATCACTTTTAAGCAGATTCAATTTTTTTGCCATACCCTGAATATATTTAGACTTTTAGTAAAATTGACCACTGCTAATTAAGTTTAGGACCATGCTCTAACTTTTGAAAAGAATATAATTTTCTCACCAATTCCAAATAAAAAAATTCCTTTTGTTGCACACTTAATGGACCACACTGTATACTTATACCTTTAATAATAAACTAACATAATTTATTTCCTAGAGGCTTAAAATTCGATTGTATTTTAACTAGCTGCCTCATTAAGCATTTTAAATGGGTATTAAAATAAACACTTTATATTATTTTATTTGAGCCTAATTTTAAAGTGGTATTGTTAGGTTAATCATATTTATATTTTATATAAACATTTTACCACACTAATTACAGACTTTAATAAAATTAACTACCCTGGTGAAAAAAATTAAACGATACAAAAAAAAGTCGAATTGAAATTTAAATAAAGAAGCTTTTTAATGCTAAAAGTTCGATACCACCACTTCTCGCTGAGTTATCAAACTTTGAATGAAAAAGGATCTTTTTATCTTTAACCATCAATATCTCAGCAACCATTAATGGCACAAGAAAATTAAGAAGGGGTTTTAAAATCTTAAATACATTCTTTACAAAAATTGGCTATGGTTTTTATTAATTTTTTTATTATTATTATTTTTTAGAAAAATTTAAAATTTAAAAAGGGCTTTTGTGGCACTTGGAATAATCAAGCGTTAAATTAAAAATATCGAGAAAACCAGTAATCTTAAGTATGCCTTTTACAGTTCAATATGCTTACAATAAACCTACAAAGTTTTAATTCAATTCATCGGCTGTTTATTTTGTTTTATTGGATCAAATAAAAAAAAATTTATGTGTCCAATTTTTTTCATAATTTTTATTTTTTCCCCGATAAACTTTTTTTTATCAATAAAAGTGCATAAAAAACTTAAAAACATTTGTTTAAATTTGATGATTTAAGGGAAAAATTGTTATCATTTAATTCTTTTTCAAAAATTCGACCGAATAAGACAAAAATCGTCTCAATGGATTGAATCAAAAGTTTGTGAGGTTTTTGCAGGCATATGGAACTGTAAAACAGAAACTTAACAATACTGATTTTCTTAGTATTTTCAATTTAACCCTTGATTATCCCAAAAGCCTCAAAATAAAAAAATACAATTAAAAAATTATGCTCAATTTTTGTGAAGAATTTATTCAAGATTTCAAAACCCACCTTTATTTTCTTGTGCTATTAGTGGTTGCTAAGATATTGATTGTTAAAGACAAAAAGATCTTTTTTATTCAAAGTTTATTATCTCAGTGACAAGTGGTCGTATTTAACTTTTAAAAAAGCAATCTAAAGCTAAATAAACAAGTTATTTGATTCATATAGTGGTCAAGTTAAAAAATAATTTCAAGTTCTTAGAACAAAAAAGAACCTAAACAAATCTCGAAAAAAAATATTTTCGGTATTCATTAGGACTGCGCGGTACACGTTCCTTGAAATTTTTCTCACATAAGATCTCAATACTAGAAACTTTAACTTTTTTTTGAACCTTTAATTTTTTCCACGAGTGTATAATTGTGTGGTAAAAATAAGCCTCAATAAATTTGTTCGTTTTTTAAAATGTCAGTTTTTATGCAAAAGTTATTTTCCACTTTTTACTTTTAATTGTTATTATAGCTGGTTATGTAAGATTTATACTATGGATAATGTTTAATATTATTTTGCAATACATAAACGAATCAAAAAAATAGACACTTTTGTTTGAAAAAAATGGTTTTTGATTATGATACTTTAGACATCTGCTTAATTTTAGTTAGGCCAATAATTATTTTAAATAAATTTTGTAGCGCTTGCTAACTTTAATATTTAAAATCCGAAATGAGTACTTTAGAATGCAAATATTTAAGGCATAATCGAATTTGTACTGTAATTAGCTCTGGTGAATAATATTATTAATAATAGCATAGTTAATCGAGTTTAGCTAAGCCAGTTATATATAAAACAAATTATTGTCCGGTGATATTTAAAATCTTTACGATTATTTAGGTAGCACATTGGGTATCCTTTGTAATAAAATTGAAGAGCAAAAAAAGGTCTTTTTTTTTAACAATTAGAATTGGGCCCCAAAATCTTAAACCAATGCACCTTTTACTTTAAAATCAAAAATAGGCAACCCCTTTTAATAAAATTGTACACCAAGACAAAAACATTCTACCGCATTCACGAATATTCAATAACATTTTTTATTTTACAACCTTTCATGTCATTTTGCGGGGCCCCTATGCACTTGCCTCCTCTGCCTAATGGATAATCCGACCCTGATTGTACTAAAGCGACTGCCAGTGTCGCATATTAAAGAGACGTAATTATCATAATATTTTGTAATATTTTATTATTAATATTTTTACCTTAATTGGTGATAAAAACCAACATGTATTTTTTTTTTTTGGAAAAGGAATTCTAGGCTATTATGCAATTAATTTTTTCCTACTTTAAAATTAACTTCTTGGCTAGTATGCTTTTGTCTTTTGTAATTCCGATACCCAGTTTCTTATTGAAAGTAAATAAATATTGGCAAAACTAATATCTTTAAACCTAACCACGAACTGACAGTCCGCCATATGAATAGAAATAAGTAAATACTTATAGGCATAACGTAGAAGCAAAAGCCAATGCTTAGAGCAAAAGGTAGATGTAAAAGCAATTGCTTCATTTAGTATGAATAATAATTACCTGTACTTGCAAGCAAATGCTTCATTAAAACGAGTAAATACTCATGGAAAAAGTGTTAAAAATTCGTGAGTATACCGGGTGTTCCTCCCTAACTTTTTACCTTTTAAGGTAAAAAAAGGTTTGTTGTTATTTGACATAATTGTGGGTTGGTTAATGTATTTAGTGGTTTTTACTCCTGATTTAACAAAAAATAACTGCCACTTTTAAATTTTACGTGGCACTACCGGTTTATTTTTTTTCCATAGAATGTGACATTCTGAATACAATTACACATCATATGTCACTTTTTAACACTTTTGCTCTCATTTTTTATAAGTATAAATTTTACTCCAGGGTAACAGAACTAAGTTAAAATAGTTTGTTTTAAGTCAAGTGGCCATGGAAAAATTAAATTAATTGTCTTTAGGTTTTAATAATTATAAATATGTAATAATTAAGTACCACATGGGCGGTATTTTGAAAAAGGTTTCTTTAAAAAAGCATGTAATAAAATGATTTTATACCAACCATTTTACTAAATGATAGTATAGAATTATGATAACATTAATTTATGATGTGTTCTGTAAAAAGACTTTCTTGGAATACCACTTCACGTTTTCTCTTCAAATCGAAACATACTTTTTAAATCACTCGTTCGCTGTATACGCCTTTGCTTGTATTATTTTAAATTTCGGGGGTTTATCCTTTTAGCTATTTTTACTGTTAACCAAAACACTGTGTAAAAAATTGCCTGGCTCCCTAAAAGTTACAGCTTAGATGCTACTGAATAGCTGCATTATTTTTCTATTAGTAAATTCTCGCACTTGTAAGCAAATGGTGGACTTTATTCATACGTTTGAAGTAAATCTTTCTATATTATAAGAATTTGGTTATACTTTTAAGCAAAAGTATTTACTAACAGTTTTATTTATGCTCCGTAAAGCATTTACTTCAAATTTTGTAAGTATTAGCATATGCTTTCGTTTATTCATATGGCCTATTAAATGTTTTTTTACTTATAAATCATAAGCTTATTACATTATATTACAATCATGTAATCCTAAATAATGGTAAAATGTATCATTAAATATGATTCGCTTATGCATTGCACAATTCGCTGACTGCTTAAAAATTATATTTGGTGAGGCAGAAAAACTCTGGGAATTCGATTCATAAAAGCTCTTTTGCCAAAATTCATCAATATTTGTCTATTGCGGTTTGCACCTTCCTTAGCTTTTTTCTAGCTATTTCTAAAAGAAGTCTGTTTCGAAGTACATCCAGGGAATTAACAATGGATAGGGAACCTCCATTATTGCCAATTCTTGAAGATTGTCTCTTTTTTCTAAGTATATTATCTTGATCATTCTCATCATCGTTGTTGGATTCCTGCAAATAAAATATTTGATTATCTCTGTATCTTTTTTTTATAGAAAATTCATTAACTGTATATTAAATAATATATGCAATGTGAAAAAAGATTAGAAATAAAAAACAAAAAGGACGTTCAAAAATTCAAAACCCGCTTTGAAACTAAAACCACGAAACAAAAACGATAGATCTGATTAGTTAGAACTCAACCAGACCAGCAAAGACAGATGAAAAAAGGAAAACAAGTACTTTAAACCGGCAAAAATAATTATGATATAAATATTTTTTAAACTTAAATCAAAGTTAAATATTTTATAAAGTTGCTAAGATCGACCAGAAAACGTTTAAAAAAACATCGTGTTTAGCAGATATAGAAAAAAATTATTTTAAAATTTAATAGTTTTTGCAATAGATATTTGTATACATATTTTTTCGGCAGTGAAAACATATCGTTATTAAAGTATGTTCATAAAAATGGTTTATTTTTATTGTGTAGAAAATGTGACATGACGTAGGCACAATTGGTTGCCCACAAAATTTAACTCACCTGAGAAAAATCACGGTCCGCGCCTGCTTTCTTTTTTATTTTTATAGAGTAAGGGTGTAAAATAGCTGTGTTTTTTCTTATCCATAATATCTAAACTTTAAAATGAAAAATAGATCAACACCTAATTTCTTTAAGTGGGACTTGGACAAGCTAATTTATCAATACATTAAAAAAAACATTGAACGCTTTATTCATATTAACTCATTAATAAGTATTTCTCATTGTAAAACCTGCCAATGTAATAAACACTTAAGTAACGAAATACATATATACGTATAAAAAGTGTGTTTTTGTTTCGCAATTATACAAATGTATAATTTATCTAGTTTAAGAATACGAAATAATAACCTATAAACTGGTTTATTACGAATATAAAAAAGTTAAGAGATGAGAGTTGAAATATAAGGAGTAATAGTTGCGATAGTTTATTTTTAGAAAACATATATTATTTTACCTTCTTACAAACATTACACCTGAAATACCTTTAAAACCTTAGGAAAAGTATTTTTTATGTATTTACGTATGCCATAAAAAAAGAATAACAAATATATTATTATTATTTTTATTATTATAACTATTAACTTACATGCTTGTTGTTAATAAAATAAATGAGGTAATATAATAATGTAGGTTAAATTTAGGCTTTAAACAGTTTATTTTTTGTGGTTCTTGAACATCATTGTTTTACGCTAAAAATCAATGTTTTTGAAAGAGTATACTTTTATTTTAAAAGCACGTGCCTAAAATTACATTTTAAATTTTCCTACATATTTTTGTAAACTTACAAATACACCAAATTATTGGAATAAGTAAACAATCACATTTTACGTACCTAACATTACATTTAAATGTTCATATTATATTTTTAAGCTTACAAATAAAACCAAATTATTTGTTTGTAGTAAACAAGTAAATCATATTTTATTTTTAAAAGTCCTTTTAATTTTTTTCTATTGATTTTCGTCAATAATACTGAAATTTAAATAAACATAAAGAACATTGATATCATAAATTTGTCCTACTTAAAAAAATTTAATTTATTAGGGTATGATTGACATTTTTCGATTTTTCACAATTTATAAGATAGTAATAGGTCTTTATTTTTTTAATTGTGTTCAGATATTTAAATTCATTTTTTAACAACAATAAACTAAAAGTAAATATATTAGAGTATTTATTCTAAAAATCTACTCATTAAATATAATTGACATATTACGCATTTTAAAAATATTAATGCGGAGATTCTAAAAAAAATCTTTTAAATAATTTTATACTGGATAATTGTACTTATACAGGGTTAGCTGTAATCGCTGTACCTACAAAGATTTTTTTGCCCTTTCGGATGTTCCACCTAGGTCCGACCACCGCCCCCTAGGTGGTGCACTGCAGCCTTAGAAGCTTATTAGGCCTTGACTCTACTCCTCATTCACACACCATTCATTTCATAACTTAGATGGATACTCTTCGGTCTGTTCGCTAACCCCGAGCCTCGGTGCCCTGTCGGCGTTCACCCATCCAAGTTATGGCCGCGCTCCACGTTGCTTAACTCCGGCGACCGTCTTTGCCGATCTTACCGCTGCAGCAACGAGCGCGGCAAAAACTACAGAGATGGTTAAATGGGAACAAAAAGAGAATTTTAAAATTTTGGCAACATTGGAAGGTCAGTAGAAAAAAGAGGATGTTTTCAAACTACGGTACGAAACTTAAGATGTTAATTTCTTATTTCTTTTTAGGAAAGAAAGTTTCTGAGAACATATGTCTAGACTTCGGCTTTATTTCTGAGATACAGGTCTTTAAAGTTTAAAAAAGAGTCGATGTTTTTTAAATGTCTTTACCACAATCAATATTATTTTAAAAAAAGTAAGACACTGACTTTGTATAAAGTTTTAATATTTTTTTCGATTAACAGATTAAAAATGCAACATTTTAGATTTATGTATTTTCTTTGTATCTAGCTTTGTTTTCTAAAGAAAAAATTGATGCCACTTTAAGTGATACTAAAAGAATTTATAAACAGCATAAAATAAAATTCAAAATAAGAAAATAAACAATTTTGACCTCAGTAAATAACGGTGTTCAATAAAATACACGACTGCTCATTTATTTTGAGGCAAATAGTTGTTTATTTTTTATTTTGTTTTTTTTACCAAGTTGTCAATGGGTACATTATAGAAGAAATTAAAGTTACTTCAATTCTTTTTTCTCGAAAATAAAGCTAGGTACGAAGAAACCTTAAAAGACTAAAAAGTTGTACTTTGAATTCCCCAGTCAAAAAAAAAAAAATGTAAAAACTTTGTAAAAAGTTAGTGTCGTACTATTTTTCTCTCAATTATACTGGCTCTAGTACCCACTGGATCGCCACTGGACCCAATAATTTTAATCCAACTAGAGTTTTACAAGCGCCTTATTACATTAAATAAGTGTACCGGATTTCACCTAAATCGGTTCAAATGTTATTAATATTATTTTTATGTTTTTATTATTATATATTTTAAAAAATATCGATTTTTTTAAACTTTAACGCCCTGTATCTTAGAAATGGAGCAAGTCTAGGTATATGTTATTTGTAACTTTTTTATATATAAAAATACAGAAGAAATCACCCCCTTAAGTTTCGTATCGTAGTTAGGAAACACCCTGTATATGACCAAAATATTTTGACAGTTCTAGACCAAATGCACGATAAAAGTTACACTTATAAAAATCATCTATGTTTAACACTTAAAATGGTGGTAAACTTTAATAAGGACGTCTACTCTAAACATGTCTTGTTTATACTTAAGAGAATAGAAAAGAAGAGGGAATCAATCTATAATGAGAAAAGTGGGACAATTTGAACCACGTTTTACGGGTCTACAAGTTATGTGCACATAGAAAATTGGCAATATTTGTGCAATGCGCATGACACAAAAGCCCACTGTTTTCAGTTGACTTAAGTTAGGTAAAGTTGGTAAAATATTGACTTGATAATATTAAACCACACACAAAGTTATTGCATTGAAAGTGCGTAATAGCTATTTTTAACACGCTTTTATTAACTTGGGTTGTAACTATCTATCTATCCATCTGGCTATCTATGTAACGGAATCTTTGAGCCTAATTTTAACCAACTTCCAGCTATTCGATTTCTTTGAAACTTTGCACACTTATTAATGACCCATGACAATGCAATAATCTGCAAACAGTATCCCGTTATCTTGTTTTTGATCGCCAGGAAAAAAAATTCCATTATATTATAAAAACAACACCTGGGTTGCCATCGGTTGGCAACATTCCAAACTTTGCTACTCAATTGCGAAGAAATTTTTTAGTGGGTTGCCATCTGTTGGCAACATTTCAAACTTTGCTACTCTTTGCCATCTGTTGGCAACATTCCAAACTTTGCTACTCAATTGCGAAGAAATTTTTAGTGGGTTGCCATCTGTTGGCAACATTTCAAACTTTGCTACTCTTGTTCACTAAAAATTTTTTTCGCCATTTTGTCAAGAGTAGCAAAGTTAATTGATATAACGAACTAAAAAATGAAAAATAATTAATAGTTTAAAAAAACTAAAAAACACGCTTTTATATGCAACCGAACTAAAAATTAGAAAATAATTTTTCATTAAAAATAATATTGTCATTTTATAGTAAAAAAGTCAGGTAATTAAATTTTGGACAAAAGGTAAAGAATATAAAAATGACTTTCATTTTTTTAAAAACCAGTGCCATCCTATATATTTTTTGACAAATCTCCAGTATACATACCTACCGTTCGGATGTCACTGGTAAAAATACCTAAAAATTTTTTACATTATAACATGTCTATTGGTGCTTAGTAGGTTTATATCAAATTTCATAAAAATATCTTAAACAGTTTTGAAGTTATAAAAAGAAAACGATTTTTTTTTAATTTTCACACCCTGTAGCTGAAAACTTAATAGGTTAAGGACATATGTTCATATAAATTTTTCTTCCTAAACTAAATTACAACCTGTATAAAAATCATTAATTTTTGCCCAAAACTTGAAAATTGCTTTAATTTATACCCAAACAAACTTTAATTAATAAAACAAAATATGGTAATTGTCTAGAAAGTGGGAGCAACTCCGATTTTGACGAAGTTTGACATATGGAGTTTTTGGGGCGCTGATCACCAATCTGAAAAAAAAATAGGAAACCTTTCGTTTCCGAGATATCTATCATCAAAGTTGAAAATCAAACTAATCTTATTTTTACTATATTGCCCTTTCTTTTTGAACAAAATACTTAATTTGAAGCTAAAGTGGCACACAATACACAATTTTCACCTTTTAAAACACCAATTTTATGGTGGTGGTGGTGAAGCAGTGTATTTTATGGTTGCAACATTTTTAAAGGAAACTTTTGCAATTTAATTAATAAAAATTTAAAATTCTTTGAATGTGAAAATCAAATACTCTGGGCCACTTTAGCTTTAAATCAAGAATTGTGTCAAAAAGAAGAGAGAATACAGTAGAATTTTTTTATTTTTAAATTTGATGATAAATATCTCAAGAACGAAATGTAAAATAGAAGGTACCTGATCAGCCGCCCAAATAACCCCCATATGCCAAATTTTGTCACAATCGGAGTTGCTTTCTTTGTTATGGTGTAGAAGAAACCATTATATGTAGAAGTTAGACCCTGAAATCGTATTAACCGTGTAATTATTTTACACCATCGCATATTCTTTATAATAATGACAACCTTATAGAAATTTTAACAAAATTGTATTATAATTTTAAATTAAATAATATCGCAAGAACGTTTTTAAATACCCGTTTTAGATAAAGATATTAAAAATAGGCTAAAAATCTTTTTAGTTAACCTGATTAATCCAGATATTTTGGGATGCATGAAAAGGTAAAGGGTATAAACTATTCCAGCTTTAAAATGTCAGTAACAGGGATAACATACAAAAGAAACGATTACACGGGACACTGCCCCATACACGTATCTGGTATTATTCCATTATAAACAAATTTGCCGGTAGGGTGTTTTGGTTATTGATTTGGTGCAGAAAATATGTGTTTAAGATTTTTTAAAAAGATACTTCAAATTACTGCTATTTTATTTAAAAAAAAGTTTTTTCCAGGACAACCGTTTTAAAATCTGTATCTATTTTATGTAGGTTCCCCTACAAAAAATGTATTAAAAGAATTGGACAAGCATGAAATTGGTTTTAAGAAAATTAGTCAGAAAACCTTTCAAAAAGACCTAATAACCAAGAATATCTCACATATCCACATGCGTTTGATATTTGTTAAAAGTAATACTTTAAATTACTACATTTTATATAAAAATCCAGAACAACGTCTCAAAATCTGTATCTACTTTAGGTAAATTCACCTACAGAAAATGTATGAAAGGAATTTGACAAGCGTAAAATTGGTTTTAAGAAAATGAGTCAAAAACCTTTCAAAAAGACTTAATAGGCCAGAATATCTTGATTTCTTAAGAGAAGAATTTTGACGAACAAAATTAAATTTAAAAAAGAAATAAAATTGTACTACTAAATTATCTAGAAATGGGTAGTGGATACTGCTAATAACTTTAATAAATTTGTATTATCTAATTTACTTATTATTATAAATTTTGTTACCTGTCATAAAAACCAGTAAAAATTGACGTAAACTGTTATTTTTAATGTAGAATTTAATACACTTAAAATTTGGTAAAGTATACATGGCTTTTTATTACAGAACTTACTGGGCGATGAAAACTGTCTTTGAGACACCTTATATATTTTTTAATACTGTGAGAAAACGGGAGTTTTTAAATTATTATATATTTTTTAAATTTTAGGTCCTTGTTTTCTTGTATCCAGTTATCATTATAATGTATTAAAACTAAGTTAATAAAATGTGCGTGCCGATAAAACTTAAAAGGAAAGCCCGATACGATAAAGGGACTTATATTGTGTGATATCCCTTTATTTCCCCTCGAACAAGAAAATTTCCGTTTTAACCTAAAGGGCGTATTTTTAATGATATAAGGGCTTTTCAAATCCTTTAACTTAGAAGTTAGGTGTAGTGGCGCCATCTGTTGTCGAGTATCTGAACTTCATTCAGAAAAGTGTAGTACGCCATCTGTCGTGTCTAGTATTTAAATTTCAATAAAGTCTTAAATAACATTTGTTACTATAATAAAGGTATTAAATTTTGTGTATGCAGTAGCTAACTTTTATTTTAAAGCTAAACGACCAAATTTTAGTTATTTATTATCAATTTAAAATATTGCATTTTCCAATTAACAAAGCGCAAGGACAAACTTTAAAATATTGTGGCATCAACCTCAAAGAATCCTGCTTCACTTACGGTCTTACGGTCAGCCATTTGTAGCTTGGTCAAGAGTAGGAAGTTCGAAACATTTATATATATATATATATATATATATTATATATATATATATATATATATATATATATATATATCGAATATTGTTTTCTTGTTATGGAAAAGCTAATGGTAATGCAGATTTGGCAAAAGATATTATATGGAGAGTTATCCGGAAAGAAATATCCCTCATGGTCAAAGAGTGCTTGAAATTATTGAAGATAATCCAGGTACTAGTACTAAAAAAATTGGGAAGGAAGTGCGGCTCTGTCAGGCTAGTTCATGGAGGGTACTAAGGAAAGAACAACTCTACCCGTTTCATTCACAAAAGGTGCAGGCTCTTTATGACGTTAATCGGCCGAGACGGTTGGAAATGTGCAATCAGATCCTAGCTAAGTATGAACACGATAATCGATTAATTGGCCTTATATTTTTCACTGACGAAGCTGGTTTCACTCGTTATGGAATAACAGATCGACACAACATCCACGCATATGCTTACGAGAACCCAAACAATGTGGTAGAAACGAAACATCAGCGTAGATTTTCACTAAATGTGTGGGCAGGGATAATAGGAGATTGCCTTATTGGTCCTCATTTCTTTGATTGCCCATTAACTGGTAACGTATACTTAGATTTTATCCAAAATCATCTCCCATTGTATCTGGAAGATGTGCCATTGTAAGTAAGGGCCAACATGTGGATCCTCCAAGACGGAGCTCTGCCCCACTTCAGTATACGTGTCCGGCAGTATTTGAATGCAACGTATTCTGAGCGATGAATAGGACAAAGTGGACCATTGGCATGGGCGGCGGGGTCACCAGACCTTAATCCTATGGATTTTTTCTTTTGGGGTCATTTGAAACAATTGGTGTACGATACTTCAGTAATCAACGTCGAGGATCTTCGCTTTAGGATAATCGAAAAGTGCCAAATTATTAAAGAAACACCAGGAATATTTCATCGAGTTAGGAAACGTATTGAAGAAAATGGGGGACATCATGATAATCTTTTTTAGTTTATTTAGTACTTTTTCATTTATTTTTAGCATTTAAATGTATATTGCAATAATCCATATATGAATATTTACTGATTAGCCATTATTAGTTATTTTAAATTTATAAATTAAATAGTTTAAAAAGCGTATTTTATTTTACACTGACAGCTTTAGTATAATTTGATAGCTATTTACTTGGTAGCTGGTGGTAATGAAATAAGAAAAGTAAATTTACCACTTAATTTTTAAGGGTGATTTACGTATAAACCGTTGGGTTTAGCGATGTAAATAAAGAGCACCTTTTTTAAATGCCTAGCATCAGTTTTTCAGAAAACATGCCAAATACTACTGTAGCTGTTGACACTAAAAAATTATGACAAAAAATACAATTTTGAATGTAGGTAAAGTGCCCACTAGCGGCAAACAATCAATGGGAATTTTTACTAGAATGATGAAACGCAGACGATTTAGTCTAGGTTTTAAACATTAGTCAAATCGGTTTTTCGTAAGCGAGTAATTCAAAAAACAAGAAAAACATATATATATATATATATATATATATATAAATATATATATATATATATATATATATATATATATATATATATATATATATATATATATATATATATATATATATATATATATATATATATATATATATATATATATATATATATATATATATATAGTACCCTCCATGAACTAGCCTGACAGAGCCGCACTTCCTTCCCAATTTTTTTAGTACTAGTACCTGGATTATCTTCAATAATTTCAAGCACTCTTTGACCATGAGGGATATTTATTTCCGGATAACTCTCCATATAATATCTTTTGCCAAATCTGCATTACCATTAGCTTTTCCATAACAAGAAAACAATATTTGATATTTGAATATTGGTGATCAGCCATTATTAGTTATTTTAAGCTTATAACTTCATTAGTTTAAAAAACGAATTTATTTGATGTTAAACTGACAGCTTTAGTATACTTTGATAGCTATTTACCTGGTAGCTGGTGGTAACGAAATGAGAAAAGTAAATTTACCACCCATGCCAAAAACTACTGTAGCTGTCAACACTAAACAATTATGACAAGAAAACAATTGACAATGTAGGTGAAGTGCCCTCTAGCGGCATACAATCAATGTGAATTGTTACTAAAATGATGAAGCGCAGACGACTAGTCTTTCAAATATTAGTCAAATCGGTTTTCCTGTAAGCAGGCAATCCAAAAAACAAAAAATTAAAGTTGACGGCTTGTAACTCAAAAACGAATGACATTTTGAAAAAAATTATATGAAGCTCTACCCTTATTTTGTCAAGTAGAATCCCCCTTAAGTTTCGTGATCGATTTTTGAATTAACCTGTATACAATGCTTATCTAAATTCAGGACCCCCTCTTAACTTTTAAATTGTTTTGTATTTTTTCATGAAAATTTAAGGACTGTAATAAGACAACATTAACCAAATTTTAGACAGGAAATGACAAATATAAATGTTGAACTGACAGCTGGGCGCCATATGGAAAATTAAATTTAATAAAAGATGGGTCTTGTGGCACATCATTTTAGAGCTTCCGACGAGTACTGAATATAAAGTAAATAACATTACCTACTAGCAAATGGCGGTACTTTGAAAATTGCCTAAATGCCTCATTTAGATGGCCGTACTTTCGAATCTAATAAAGTTAGATACACCTAATGTGGTATTTTTTAAGCTCCTTTAAGGATCTATTTAATGGTAATATTGGTCATACTATACAGGGTAGGACAAAAAGTATAGATTTTTTTAATGTCGCACCCTGTATATTATATTACCATTAAAAAGATATCTAAAAGACCTTTAAGAAAATACCCATAAGGTATATCTACCTTTATTAGTTTTGGAGATATGGCCATCCAAATCAGGTATTCTGGTGATTTTTAAAGTACCGCCATTTTTTGAGTGGTAAAGGTATTCACTTTATATTCTAGGGTTTGAAAGTACTTGTCAGGAGCTTTAAAATGATGTACCGTAAGACACCTCTTTCCATTTAATTTTTTTTTAAATGGCGCCCAGCTGTCAGTTCGACATTTTTTATGTCTGTCATTTCTTGTCTGAAATTTCGTCTAGATAACCACTATATTTTAACTACCACGTAATCTTGTATCAACTCCCGATCTAAGCCGGGAATCATAGCTAGTTTGGTACAGAAATAAAGATAAAGACTCTGTACCTATATAACGGGTGACAAGAATGTTGTAACCCCCACCAACTTTTGTTTTAGTTTTTAAGAAACTTTAATAAATATTTGACAGTAATATTATACCATAATTTAACATTTTTGTCCTTATCACAACCTCAAATTAATTCCAGTTTAACCGGAAGTACCATCAACTTTCTTGTGTGCCTAATTTTTTCCTATATTCGTATTCTCTATCAAATTAAAATCATTCAAATGGCGCCCAGAGAATACTTTTAAAGAAAATTAATTACCGCCTTTATTTCTGGTTTGATTTTTTTTTTGCTAAGAAGGTTGTGGAAATAAAAGAAATGACTATTTTACTTTCACAGGTATTAATATAGTTTATTTTCCTTAATAAATCACTTACATTACGTAATTTTAGTTTTTATTGTAATTGATGAGAAACAATTCAAAATTTTTCAAATATTTTTAAGGGAAACACCCCTATTTTATTTTATTTTTAAATTCTGCACTAAAATTATTTTTTAATGACATATCACAACGTATTGTTTAGTTCTAAGATAGCGGCCATAAATTACAGACATCCGAATCTTGGGAATATGTTCTGATATGTTATTTAAGGGAGATTTGAAAATACAGTTTAAAAATAATAAAAAATATAGGTGTTTCCTCTCAAATTTTTTAAAAAATTTGTGTTTCCTTGCATCAATTACATGAAAAACTGAAGTTACGAAATGTAAAAAAATATATATTTAAAGCAGAGATTATGGCGGCTTTTGATTCTCTTAAAAGTTTTCTCTAGGTGTCATTTTAATAAAAACCATAATTGACCCTAAAAAATACATAAATATATGAATATAGAAAAAAAGCACTTGGATTTAAAATAAGAAAGTTGATGGTACTTCAGGTTAAACCGCAAGTGATTTTGAGATTGTGATAATGTAAAACAATGTCATTTATGCCATAATATTACTGCAAAATTTTTTATTAGTCATTTTTAAAAACTAAAAAAAATGGAGTTCACAATATTTTGTGTCACCCAGTATATATAGAGGGTGGCGCAATTATCCCAGGAAGTCAAATATTTCTGTTGTTTAACGAGATATGACAAAAAGTTTGTCTTAAATGTAGGGTTATTAAACGTGTATGTCCTAAAAATATTTTGATGTATACAAAGTGTCCAAAAAAGTTATGGCCAAGAAGTTAGTTTTTTAAATTGTAACCCCTATTTTTTTACAGAATCGCATTTAGCATATAATTTTGCATATGGTTCCTTATTTTACTTTTGCACTTGTGGCGATGTTGCAACACTATTTATAATTTACTGAAATTTTCGTAAACAAAATGTTACGCCAAAATAATGTAAAAACGGAAACAAATTAGTTATTTATAATACTTAAGGTCACTAAGGACCACAAAATAATTTCCTGTAAGAAAATTTACTAGATCATATTCAGTAGTATTAATTAGTAAAATCTAAAAATCACCCAATACACAGGGTGTCCCATTTAAAAAAATAAGATTTAAAATTTTAACTGTATGAGATCTAGTTTCTTTTAAGTATTTTTTTCTGTTGTCCCTAGTGTTATAAAACATCTAACAAAAAATATTCAAAATTAATTCGATTTCGTTTCTACCCAATCGTCGAGTATCCCGTTTTTACAAAAGTTTCAGTAAATTATAAATAGGGTGGCAACATCGCCACGAGTGCTAAAATAAAATACCGTACTAATGAAAAATTTTATGCCGAATCCGATTCTGTAAACAAAAATAGGGGTTACAAACAAAAATAGAATTTCAGCACTAATTTTTTTTGGATCCTCTGTATATATCAAAATATTAATGGAACATTCACTTTTAAAACCATACAAACAATTAAAAAAACCCTTTTTGTCATATCTCTTTCAACAACAGACATATTGGACTTTCTCGGACAATTGAGTCACTCTGTATATATGATGATATTCTATTTATACACGAAATAAGTTTGACTATGTACAGGGTGGCGTCTTTTCGTTGACCTTGCAGGATATATCAAAACCTAAAAGAGAGAACAAATCTGATCGCGCAATCTCGATTTTAACTTTAGAAACAAATTCAATGGTTAAAGCAAAACCATAGCTAACTTGACTCGTTTTGGAGATACAGAGTGTTTTTTAAATTTTGGTAATTTGGCCAGGCACTTGTAACCCGCTTAATAATAAAGATAGAAGAAAAATGTAAATAGAAAAGTTATAGGGCTTTTACGTAAAATTCAGTGGCGTACCTACATTTTTTCCATTGACTTATATTTTAAAGTTATAGAAAAACGTCGTATTTTTTTAATGGAGCACCCTGTATATTTTATCGCCAATAAAAAGGTCTCCTTAAAAGCTATAAGAAATACCATATTTAATTTATCCATTCTTTATAGTTTCGGAAATATCTTCAGGTTAAACACCGGGTTTATATATATATATATATATATATATATATATATATATATATATATATATATATATATATATATATATATATACAGGGTGATTCACGGTCGATGGTAGGTTAGACGTTTATGGAAAACGGAACGTAGAATCTTTCTGAAAATTTAGCATCGTACATATTCTAACCTGTTCTATCGATCTAAAATATTTTCAGCATTGCGACTTGCCGCTTCTATCAAAAAGTCCTATAAACTTTATTTTTTAAATGGAACACCCCTATATTAACAAGTTTTTATATTTGCCTTTTAATTTTAATACTTTTTGTTAATATTGTCCTATACTTATCTCTATTGGTTTTCGAGATAAAAAATAATTTGTGTTAAATGTGGTCCAAAACATGGCCCTAATTAAACTTAAGTAAATTGGTGCTCTCAATTCATAAATAGTTGAGGTTTTGGTGGTAGTTTAGACAGACACAATGTATTTAATTTACACCGAGAAATCGACTCCATATCATACAGGGCGTTCTGAAATTAGTATTATTTCCGTTATTCTTTAAAAAGGTCAAAAGATAATTTTTTCAAATGAAACCCCCTGTATATTACTCAATAAAATAAAAGATAAGAAAGAACGCTTTAAGATGACATATCATGTTCCTATACCTAAATCATAAAGTTTCCTTAATAAAGCCGCTTTTTTGTAAAAAAATATTTTTAAAGAATTTAATTTTAAGTAACCATGGAAATATCAAGCTTCTGACAGTTTGGTGACTTTTATAAGTAACTTATAAACAGTTTTTAACGGTGTTTAAAAAAATCTTTTAAAATAAACGCAATTCAATCAAATAATCAATAATTATTCAAGCGAAGTTCTTATAAAATTATTTATTTTACACGCACAGTGTGATCAAATCATTGCCAGAAGTTGCAGAAAATTTAACCAAATGTATCCTAAATTAACACAAATGAATGAGAGGAAGTTCGTACGACTAAAACATAATTTTATTAACTATGGGCAAAATTTAAAAGCGCCTCCAACATTACCAAAACCTGTTCCTTTAAATGAATACAATATTGTTAACGTTTTGGCATATTTTTATGCATATCCATAAGCTTTAATTCGTAGTGCAGAAAAGGATTGAACTTCGTTTGAATAATCAATATTTGCGTTCATTTTGGAAGATTATTTTAAACACCGTCAATATCTGTTTATAAGTAACTTATAAAAGTTACCAAACTGTTATAAGCTTAATATTTCCATGGTTACTTAAAATTAAATTCTTTAAAAATATTTTTTTAAAAAAAGCGGCTTTATTAAGGAAACTTTATGATTTAGGTATAGGAACATGATATGATAAAACAGGTTAGAATATGTACGATGCTAAATTTTCAGAAAAATTCTACGTTCCGTTTTCCATAAACGTCTAACCTACCATCGACCGTGAATCACCCTGTATATATATATATATATATATATATATATATATATATATATATATATATATATATATATATTAATAAAAGGTAAGGTTCTTTGGGCATATGGCTCATCAATGACTGTAAATAAATAAGAAATACCATGTAAGAATTCGGCTACTATGGTTGGTTGTTTAAAAATTACGGAGTCTCCAAAAGAACATGGAATACCCCGGGCCCGACCAAGACGGTGACACGTGTTTCGTCTTCGTTAAGACTTGTCAAACCGCTTCAGGTCGCTAGACGCCTTGATGATCGCCCCGACTGACTGTAAATATTCTTTCCGGATCCCAGAACTAATAAATACAGACAGCGGTGCCATCTCACCAAGAAATTCAAAAACAACCAGCCATAGCATCAAGAGGTTAAAGGTGGTAGGTAAAAAGTGCGCCATCTAGTTGTATATGGCATAAGTTAAAAATGCAACATACTGTTATGTCAACAAACCATATGGAAAATGGCCGCCCATCAGTCTGCGGGTTTGCAGAATTCGGATGAGTAGTTTTGCCAAATCCAGGTAGGTGGCGTACAGCAGTGACTGAAAATATGATAAAAATCATATTGACAGCAGTATTTTTCACCCAAACTGCGATATAATAAAAAAGTGAATGGTTCTTGAGCCTTGATATAAATACATTAATAAAAGGTAAAGTTCTTTGGGCATATGGCTCATTAATGACTGTAAAAATAAATAAATAAGAAATACCATGTAAGAATTCGGCTACTATGGTTGGTTGTTTAAAAATTACGGAGTCTCCAAAAGAAAATGGAATACCATGGGCCCGACCAAGACGGTGACACGTGTTTCGTCTTCGTTAAGACTTGTCAAACCGCTTCAGGTCGCTAGACGCCTTGATGATCGCCCCGACTGACTGTAAATATTCTTTCCGGATCCCAGAACTAATAAATACAGACAGCGGTGCCATCTCACCAAGAAATTCAAAACAACCAGCCATAGCATCAAGAGGTTAAAGGTGGTAGGTAAAAAGTGCGCCATCTAGTTGTATATGGCAAAAGTTAAAAACCAAACCATTTTTAACTTTTGCCATATACAACTAGATGGCGCACTTTTTACCTACCACCTTTAACCTCTTGATGCTATGTAAGGAGGCCTAGAGTAAGGAGTTTAATCGACATACTTTAAAAATGGGCTTGATGTTTTGTTTAAATTATAGTTCTAAATATGTCCCTAGAGGGTACTAGTGTCAATAGGGATCATTCCAGGGCTGCTGTTTATATTGTATTTGTACAAAAATAGTACAAAGGTAAAATAGAAAATTTCAATCATTTTTAAATACGACACTATAAAGAACACTTACTACTTAATTTTAATAAGTTTTTATTTTACAAAATTATCAAAATTTTTAAAGAATTAAATAAAATGTGCTAAAATATGCACATAAGATAATTTTTTATTTTATTATACATATTTTGGTTTAATAATAATAATTTTAGTTTTATTTTATTGTTATTATTATTAGGTTATTTTAGCTTCAGCTTTCATTCCTCTGGAGGAGGAATTATTTACTTATCTTAAATAATCCCTAATATAGGGATAGGAACTTTAGACTGAAAAGTTGCATTTATGAATATAATAATGTTGCATTTCTGGAGACAGACATTAAGTTTATTTGAAAGAGTGCACTTCCGCGCTGGTCCCATAACAAACCAAGTCAGGATTGCGAGAGAGACAGGTACTAAACCTATTTTTTCTCTCTGCCGTACGTTGTTCGTGCGACAAAGCTGCCTATTTAATAACTGAATAAACAAAAAATTTTAATACTTACTACCATATGTCCATAAATTACGTTAGGCGTTATATTTTTTATTTTTGGACCTCCCCTCCTCCTTGGTAAGATTTGATTCAACTCCCCCATCCCTCAATCTCACGTTAGATATATATTTATGGGAATGTAAAAAGCATTATTTTCCCGGAATTGGTTTTGTCGTTGAAATAATTTTGAAGAGCAAAAAAAGGTCCTCGTTCCGAAAAGGGTCACTGCATTACAGGAATATATTTTTCCTGGGGGACCTGCCCAAATCTTGTTAACTTTTTTGTGTTTCTAAAGAAAAGAAAAATTACGTGATATTTGCACAGACCCCCTTCCCCCTTTAACCCTAAAGTATTTTTTTATTAATATTATTTTTTACTTTTTGGTAAGTTTTATTTTGGTTTCTGTTTATTGGTATATTAGTTATTTTAAATATTATTTTTTATTTAATTTGACTTTTTTCAATGAAGTTTTATTTCTTTTACAGAATAACGATTTTTACACCTCACTCTCGTGTCACACTAGCCGGACTCGGAAAGTCGGTGACGGAGCGACGCTAACGAAGTGTATGGAGTCTTATGAGATTATTCACATGCTAAGAATCCGGATAATCGGTGAGCTTCTATTAGCCGGATTCGCCGGAAAAAGTGACAAGAAAATATATTAAGCATGTTAGTTGGCCAACTTTCCGAGTTCTCAACGTGTGAAAGGGCTCATTTGGCGTTGGTCTGTCGCTCGAATTCCCGGCTTCCGCTAATGTAAAAGGCAGTAAGACTTTATATAATTTTTATCACCCCGTCTGGCCTTGCTCGGCATGTGTGAAACGAGGGTCAGGAGTAGAATGACTTAAAGATCATTTTCATTGTTTAACATAAATTCTTCCTAACTTCTAACTTTTCTCATCTTATGACCAAGAAAGGTACAGTAGGTGCCGTTTTAGTAAATGTTTAACACATTTGAAACATAAAAGATACTGCATTTCACTGTGTTAACTGGTGGTCAATCCTCCAATTACTAATACTAACTGTGTGTTATATCGCTTAGCTTTGCTGATCTTGCGGGAAACGGTGTTGCAATGGGGTAAAGACTGTTGGAATGCTCTACACGTCGCGCCAGTTCGAAATTACAATGGGTGATTTTTACCAATGTGTCGAAAGGAGACGGTTTAAAGCAAGATCGACGCGTCTTTCTATTTTAAAGGTATTGGTTATGCGTTGCATGTCTAATTTCTAACTGCTACTGTTCACACACTGAAACTGAATTAATAGTATCCAGCTGGCACGACGTGTATATTTCTTCAGCACCGAGAAATTAACCCAGGTCGCCTGTGATATTTACAATACAACAAATTCAATTAAACCACACTAATTTACCTTTTATTTTCTAATTTGTACGTTTCTATTTAAATTCATTTTGTATGTTGTTTCTTTGTTTATATAATGTAAAGAAATATGTTTCTTTAACAATTATCAAACTAAATAAGTTTTAAGCTAAAGAACAAATAAGAGTCTTTTAGAGTTTTGAAAAGCTTGAAAACAGCTATCTTTTGCTCAGAGTTTGGAATATGCTGATTTGAAAGACAAAAGTACCTAAAAAAGTTTACAAAACTTCTATTTT